>BMAV01006130.1:240659-265276 GCA_019973955.1 Trichonephila inaurata madagascariensis | reverse complement strand
CCCCCCCCCCCCCCGGCGTTGCACGAACATTTTTAAATACATATAATATTGTCTCGGAAATTTTCCTTGCCCTCGAGCTATCAGCCCTTTCTGGAGCGTTTGTGTGATTTTTATATTAGCGTCAATACAAAATTCGCATGGTAATTTCCCACAATTAACTATTACCACCCTTTTAAAATAAATTTTTAATACATATAAATGCAGTCACTCTCAATAATCTAAGGTAATTGTTTTTTTACTATTCATCACACAAGCAAAAGTTTGCAGCAACTCTTATTTATAGATATAATAAATAATGTTCCTTTAGCTTAGATTTAGTAGTGTGATGGAAATGTTTAGGTTTGAAAAGTATTAAATGTATTATCAGAGTATAATTTCTGTAAAAAAAAGCAATCTACACACAAAGCTGCAGAAAAGAATTGTATCTCAAATATCATTATGCAATAAAGCCTTTTAAAACATGAAATTTCTAAGGGAAATTTAATTGTTTGTAAATCAATCATAAAATCTCCCTGAAAAATTTGCACCATCGGATTCAAAATTAAGTAGGATAAATGAATTTATTGGCATCATTAGTTATGAGCATTTAAACTAAAATCCAACTATCTTCAAGTGCTTTAATTTAACTCATATTTATTATTTACTTAAATTGATGTATATGTATAATATTTAGCTTGCTTATCAAATCGTGGTATAGTCTCTATGAAAGTATAAGGAAGCATTCATTAAAATTTAGTAATAATACTCATAATGTAAATTTAAAAATAATTTAGACTCCTAATTATTAAAGTGGTTAACGGCAGAATAATTAAATCAATATTATTTTAAATTAAGCCCGAAAAGGTTAATTACGTTTTAACCTTAAAATATTTCACATGTTTATTAAATAATGAAAACATTATAACTGAATATTATCACAATTTATACAGAAATATACCTTCTAAATAACCAATTTTCTGCTCACTTGAATACTTACGAATTGAATGTCACTATAGGTTATATATTAATTTTCCACGCAAGGCTTTTAGGCCTATTAAGATATTCAACATTTGCTCCAATGCAATTTAATGAGCCATTTTACAACTTATCTAGAGGCACTTTAATATACAATAGAACTCCGATTAATTAGGTGATATAAATAACATTTAGGGGGGATATTTAAATTCCTCTGCTGATTCAGATAGCAGTTTCTCATGCGAGGTAATAGCAAGAAATAACCTGTGAAATAGATACCTCAACAAGGGAAATCCCTCGTATAATAATAAACAAGATTAACACTTGTTTGGACTCAAATGTGTTGTTATTTTCCCAGGTATTAACCTATTCTATAGTGCATCTAGGATAATCTCGAAATTTTCTCATTAGTTGCCTTTAAGAATCAAATGAATAAAATCTACTAATGAGATTATTTTCTCATGAGAATGCATTACACGTAATTTTGTTTAACATTCTATGTAATTAAAATGAAAACGTGCATATACATATTATTTTATTTACAGTTTGCAGAAACAGATTAATAAAGAAATACATAATAGAAGGAACGTACTATCAGTAATGGTATTTGTATTGCGGTGAAATCTTAGGATTTGAGATAAATATTTCCCGGCAATTCATTATTTAACTCTATATTTTATGAGTATTATTTAAAACTTTAACTATTGATTAAAAGTTATGTGATTTGCTCTACATTGCGGTGAATTGGAGGGAAATGGAAAAGCATACAAAAAAAACAAAAATAAACTAGGTATATTTTTACGTCCGGAGCAATTAACGCACCGGTTGAGTGAGATGTATATATATGCTAGCGGTAATTGTGGGGTTAAAATGACATTCATGATGTTCATGGGAATACGGAATTAAACAATTTAGTCACTTTTTTTTTCATTAAAAGATGTGCTCTTTCAATTACTAAGAAAATTAAGAAATTTAACACTCTATAAACAAGTAGTATACGTTTTAAATAGATAATTCCCTCCAAAAAAGGCTATTGAAAAGTGTTTTTATATATTTTCTTCAATGCAGTTTTATCGGAGACAAATTTTAACTCGTCTTTTTTTTTAAAGGTAAAGCAAAGAATAAATATTATTTTCGAGAACTTACCCTAATATAAGTTGCAATCGGATGTCTGATAACAATATAATTTTTGAATAACTATAGCAAAAGTCAAGGTGCCATTTCTAAGGGTTTTTTTTTCAATATGACTAATATATTCAAACCTGGGATTTCGAGAGCATCTCTCTCTTATATATACATTGAAAACACGCACAGCTATTTACTTAAAGACATAACAGACAATTTGAAACTAAAAGAATTAAGTAAAAAGTAAATAAATTATATTTAATAAAACGATTACTGTGCCTCTCTGACATATTTCTGATGTATAAATGCATTATTATTATTTGTTTACATATCACTTTTTATTATCATAATGAGGATATATACTTAATTAAAAATTATATAGGACGTATTGAGCTAAGAATACAACTGTACATTGCAACTTGGAGGGTAAGGCAGTGCTTCTCAAAGTTTCAAAATTTGCGACCCATTATTCAATCATATAATTTTCATCGCACAGCCCCCTCTACATACAATAACAATCTACTGAATTCTATAGCACTATACTTTGACACTAAAGCTAAAATACGACTTTAACCTCTTACGTTCCATCGGCATATATAAACGTCTCACTCAGCCAAAGCGTTAAGTTCCCTGGACGTATATATACGTCTTTGCTATTTACGATCTTTTCTGCGCACAGCTATGCATAAAATTATTCCGTAGGCTTTGGAATACAATAAAAGGACCTTGACAGTGTTTGCGAAGGAACTACTTATTTCAGAAAATTTGTTTATTTATTCCTTTTCTTTTCCTCAATATATCACATACCAACGTGGAAAACGGAGACATTGGGAAGCGAATCGCGTAACTTTTAGTCGGAAGTTAAGGAATTAATTATAAACCGTACAAAATATCAAGATAAGTGTTAATTTTTGTATATGATTTTATACATAACACAATCCCATGGTCACTGGTAATTATTAAACTTGTTCTTAACTTAGTATTGTTAAATCAATTATAAAGCACATTGTTTGGCACTGATACATTTATAAGTGTATTATATCAGTGTAAAAGTGTATTTTATTTTTTTCGTATTTTTTTCTTTACTTTCAGTAATTTAATTAATTTTGTAAATTATCTTTAGTTTTCGACTTTTCAATATGCTCACGCCCACCTCGTAGAGTTATGACGGCCCCCTAAGAGGGCGCGCATCATAGTTTGAGAAACGTTGGGGTAAGGCTTACTTACGTTGACCTATCTAATTAAAAAGTACATGTATGTCAGGATGACAATAACCATGTGATCTTGAACGATAATAAGTTAGTTTTAAAGAGTATACTTATCAGTTATTTACAAGTATTTACATTTTTCGTCGGCTTTCTCAAACCGGCATCTTGCGTCAGGTTTCAGTCCAACTGCTTGTCATATACTGAGTGGGTGGTAAGCAGCACATCTATCAGATAGTTATATTTGTTACTATACTATTCGAATTGATTGGGACAAACATGTTTTTCTTGTTTGCGTTAGTATGCGATTACTAGTGATGTCCTGAACCACCTCAAATCCATTTTATCTACCTTTGATTAGTGTGACAGATCGACTTTGACTATAACTTATTCATTTTAATATATCAGACCCTCAGTTGTGAGCCTTACCGTGAGGCAACTGGTAATTTCAATTTTGCGTTCTTTATAAGACGTGTTGATTTTACTTGCTTAAGGATGGATATTATTTCGAGGAACCGTTCTAAAATAAATCGCTCTCAGTGAACACACTTCTATGACTGTGAGAGTTATAACTATAGGAGTTGGTGAGATCGAATTAAGTCTTTTAAGAACTTTTAAAAATTCTAGTTCATCGTCTCCAAAAAGAAAAGAAAAATATGGGCGCAAGTTTAAAACTACTCCAAGAATTGAAAACAATTTAATAAAAAGTAGCAAAATTAATCCAAGAAAGGCAAGTATATACCGTAAAACTCGGCATGTAACGCACACCTATACTTCCAAGCTGAATTTGTTAATGTTTTGGTATATTCACCGTATAACGCGCGCCTTATTTTTTTTTTTTTTGAAGAAACTAGAAATGTCTGTGTGCAAAGCTATTATGTTTATAAGCCCTTTTTTTCAAGATATTATCCCAAGGCTTTAGAAAAAATAGTATACTTCTAGATTTTTTTAGAAGTATACTATTTACCTAATAAGCTTATTATTTACCTATATAACTCTTTCAGTTCCTTAGGTATGTTATTTCTTTCAAATAAACAGTATTTCGATATATATAGAAGTTTAACTTCTTTTTTTATGCTCATATCTGTTTGTTTTTTTTTACTTTTGAACCAATCATTTTTATACCCGGCATATAACGCACACCCACAAATTTAGATCTTACTTTTTGAGTTAAAAGTGCGCGTTATACACCGGATTTTAAGGTACTTTTGAAGAGATTTATTGGATAATGGTGTTGAAGTTAGTACCTCAACTGTGCACTGAAAGTGCTCTGGAAGGTGGCCTTCAGGCAACAAGACTGAGGAAAAGAAATGTTTCTATCTCAAAAAATGATGTAAATTTTTGGCATGGCCTAAAAAATACGGGTCATGGATTGTTAATGACTGGAAGAAGGTGATTTTGAGTGATGAAACATTTATTTGAGCAGGGATACAGATCAACTGCAGTTAGAGGACGTGAAGTTGAAACCTTGTTACCATATCATATCCAACAGATTCTAAAACATCTTTCTAAACGGATATTTGGGGATTTTTTCGCAACGAATGGCCCTGGAAGCTGAGTTCCTCTTAAATACATGATGAATTCTGTCAAATATTTAGATATATTATGTAGTAGCATTGTTCCCTTCATGAAAACATTTGATGGAAAATTTCAATATTCCTTATCCCAATTCGAAATTGGTCCATACTTTTACGCGAAAAATAAAATAAAAGTGCTCAGTTGGCTTGAAAACTCCCCCAGACTTAAATTCTATTCAAAACTGATGGAATATCCTCAAGAATCGTTTCGCTAAGATAAATCACACGACAACAGAGCAAACGATAAAAAGGACAGTACTAGTGTGTATCTAAGATGATGAAATCAAGGTCATGTGTGTTTTTCTAGTGAAGTCAAGGCCAAAACGGGTTAAAATGGTAATTTCTGCTAAAGGAACACATATATATACTTCGTACTAATATACAGATTTTTCAGTAAATTTATGGTATGATATGATAAAAAGCTAAGGTTTTAGAAAAAAATCACTTTTTTACCTTTTGTCCCAATTAATTCGAACAGTATAGTACAGGAATATATATATATATATATTTGTATTCTAACGAAAAATATTTACTATTTTGTTTCCATAACTTGAAAAACCTTTAAAATATGGATTATAAAACTACATACATTTTACTTGCATTATATATATATATATAGAGAGAGAGAGAGAGAGAGATTATTTTACAACTGAATTTAAAAGATACTTTTCTTATCAATTATAAGTAAATCGATGTTAACATATATACGTCAAAAAACAACACCGTAGCAACATTGAATATTTCCATCACAGCTAGAAAAAACTAGTGCTAATGTTTATAACTGTAGAACCCCATCCCCTTTAACTATGGTTTAAAAATATTAAACACAGCTAACTTAGTTAACAAAGTTTAGATTTTCTTTAATTTGTGCCATTGTTGAATATTTTTCGTGCATCTAATTTGTCATCTTCAACTAATTTAAATTTTGAATTTCATTAAATTATGGTTACAGTTTGTAATTGTGTGAGCTTAAAGAGGGAGCCTATTTTACTTAAATGAATGTCTCAAATATTTAATAATTTTCTTACTCAAAAATTCTCAAAACTTTTTGCACCAAATGATAAAAAAATTACTTTTCCATTTACAAGAACAAAACAGATTTTTATAGTAACACTATTACCCAAATTTAAATCATTAAAAAAGAGATGAAAATATACTGCCATGCAAAAGTTACGCAACACGTTATTTTTTTAAAAATTTATTTATTTATTTATTTTTGCCAAAACTCCACGAGAAATCATCTGAGAGACATGAAATTCAGAAATGTGAAACAGCATTTTGTACATAAACGATGAAAGTATAGTTGCGCAAAAATGAAAATGAATATAGCATGAATTTTAAAAAAAGACATTTTCCTAGAGATAATAATTACCTCTCTAACAGCTGTACCTATGGTATGAAAGGCTTTCTAAGGGAGCGAAACGACACTTTTGTTAATTCCAAACTTTTCAGCTACACTGGTCAAACTACGTCCCTCTTTCAGCTTTCCGATCATTCTTTCACATAGTCCGGGGGATTTCTTCTAGCCATATTTCACGAAAGAACACACTTGCACATCTTGCAATTGCAGCGAATGTTTTTAATTGCAACTCCGCTCTTTCTTTTATTGTAGTCTTGACCTGCGTGGGCTAATCACACGCGTGTTTGAGTACACTTATGTTGCGTATGATTGTTTGTTCCAGATATTTGCATACGCATCACCTTTCTACTGAATTGCGTGTTCATTGTGCTGATCTCAATAATCCCTTTTCTGCAATTCCATGGCTATCTGCTTAAGAAGTCTCAGGGGTGTTAAATTTTTCTAGAGGTCTGAAAATATAAACCATTTTCAAACAGATATAATTCATTTAAAATTAAATTTAATGATTCGAATCTTTTACACATTATTTATAAAATAATGGGGCTTCAGAAAAGTATAAAATGTTTAAATATAATCATAATTTTAAAAATCATAAGCATATGAAAATTCTATGATAAATATTAAGTATTTTTTGTGTTGCGCACGCTATTTTCTAAAATAGTAGCATCTGATGTATAAAAATTTATAGAATTATAAAATGCATCATACTATTTAAGCCGTACCTAATTTTAGTATTATATGTCTTTTGTATTTCAAAATATTTGTAAAACATTGCAATTTTTTAAATATTTTTAAAAATGTATTTTTTATTCATTAAAATATTAAGTTATTATTCTATTTACATAAAAATATCTACAGTGTAATGAGAATACATTTAACTTTATTATTCAACTTATAGCTAGAGTAATTAAAGCTACTATTTTAGAAAATAGCGTGCGCACCGCAAAAAATACTTAATATTTATCATAGAATTTTCATATGATTTTTAAAATTATGATTATATTTTAAACATTTTATACTTTTCTGAAGCCCCATTCTTTTATACATAATGTGTAAAAGATTCGAATAATTTAATTTAAATTTAAAAGAATTATACCTGTTTGAAAATTCTTTATATTTTTAGACCTCTAGAAAAATTTAACACCCCTGAGACCCCTTAAAATTTACAATGCTGCTTAAGTTTTGCACACCAGTGTAGATATAAAGAAATAAGAAACATACAAAATGTAATTTGCTAAGTCTTATGCAATATGAAATTTCTTATGTCATGAAATCCTAAAATACAAAGATTTTGCATTTGCCTCTAATACTAAAATAAATAAATGAACAATTAAGAAGTACAAATGAAATATAAATTACGTGGATGAGCTTTATTGTACAAGCTTGAGTAATAGAGTTTTCAAGTATAAAGTAATACAAAGGGGTTTATTAAAAAAAAAAAAATTTGATTCTATTTTTATTATTCATTAAAAGCCATGTTGACATTTACTATAAATAAGTTAATAAATACATTTCTCTTTTTTAACCAGAAGCGTTTTTAGGAAATATTTCACTTTATTAAATTACAAAAAAAAAATTTAAATTAAAACAGTACTTAGTGGAAAGTCCTTTCTGAGATACGCTTTAAAAAATTCTACTTTTAGCATTAAGAATAAGTTCGAGAATAACTAAAGCAACTGAAGTGAATGTCCCACTGGGAAATTCTATTTAATTGTTTACTTGAAAAATCTCCAGTTCTTAAGAAAACAGCTTGAGTGAACAACAAGTTAAGATCAAAATCTAAGTAATTATATATAAGAATTATTTTCATTACTTTAACTTTCATAATTTAATCCCAAAGTCCTTCCTGATAATAGTGTTTGCTGTAGTTGGAACTACACTTCAGTGAAGTAACTCTAATTTATTTGTAGACGTTATTATTCTTCAAAAACGGTTCTCTTCTCATTAATGTATTCTCAGCAACCTAGTTTAACTATAGTATAAAGCAGTAAGAAAATTTGAAATTACTACCCGCTTTTCGGAAACAACGTCTTCAGGACAATATCTAGCCTTGTTTGGGGACGTAAGTATTTTGCAAGATCTTTTATTACTTCAGATGCTTCACTTACAATGCCAAGAGAATGAAATTGTATAAGAAATGGGACATGATATTAAGTTCTGTAGAAATACTCATAGAGTTTACCATAATGCATTTAGGCTGTCTTAAATATTTTAGGTGCTCTAAAAATAAGAGAAACTTTTCAAAATGGCTAACCTTGTTTTAATCATGAATGTTGGGTACATAACGTATTAAGCAGGCATAAATGGTTTAAAATGCACTCAGTTGAATAACTTGAAATTGAAATTAGATGTAGAAGAATTAAAAGAGCTTAAATGAAAATTTAGGAAATAAATTTTAGAATACTTGTACAGGAATTTAATGTTAAAGTATTTGATACTGGATAATTACTGTTATTTTTCTTATGTTTTTTTTGAAGACATGCAAAGAGATAGTGCATTAATTCAAATTGCCTCTTTAGATTCTTAAATGAAGCTTTCCCGTATGTCAGCTTCTAAGAAAAACTTAAACAAAAGATCAGAACTTGAGACGGAAAGGGACATTAATTAAATGTAGAAATTGTGCAGGAGAAACTATAATCCAATTACACATTCACTGACGCTAAATTATAGTTGAAATAGTAATATGCATTTAAGGAACTTAGGCATGGATATAATTACATATGTAATTGCATAGGAAACCGCACCTTGTTAGGAATTAATATACAGATTTCCTGTGGGTAAAAGAATATTTTTCTGAGAAAAAAAATACCATTAAAATGTAATGAATTACAAAATATAGCACAAAAAATGGCATATGTAATTAATCCCAAACGCGAAATAGGATTTACATACCTTAAAATTGAAAAATTTACCTAATACAAGGAGGCGCAAAACTGTTTATCAATTCAAAAATTGTTAATTTCTTAAAAACGTACAAGTAATTAATTGAGAAGCGGGAAAGCTTTCACATTCTCCTGCTTCAGATATTTTGAAGTTTCTCATTTTTTAAGAAATTGCAATAATTAAAAATTTTCTTTTGATAACAATCACAACTATCTTAAAAATTTTATTTCATTTAGCTCCTTTAAAAAAGGTTGGTTGAAAAACAAAAAAAAAATTTTCAAATTTTTTTAAATTTTTTATTATTTTTTTTTAAATTGAAAAATAACTATCTGTACAGTGCAGCATATTTTAACGTAATACGCGTGCGCGCACAATTTTAACACAAAAAAATTAAATTTCATTGCTTGTGTTACATACCATGTATAAAAATAGTAGCCATAAAAATAAGAAAACGAAGAGCATAAAAAGAAGAGCATATGTAACAAAATGCTGCTTATTTAAAGGTAATGTCCTTCTTTATCAGTGTTCATTTTTTAATAACATAAAATTTCATCATATTAGTCTATCGTTTTATTTTTAGATATATCATCGAATTTTCTTTCATTTTTTTAACCATCACTGTTACTCTAATCCATTTATATAAACACCTATCATATTCTCCATTTAAATTGTTTGGAGCACTATATTTTTAAAAAATTTTTTAATTATGTCAGGTTTAAATTCAATTCATGATTTATTATCCACTCACCCACTATTTCCATATTTCAAGAGATTTACATGAGTTCATTTCAGGTCCCTTCGTAAAATTTCGTAAAAACAGGTGGGGGTGGGGTGACTTTTACAACGAATGTACGTAAAAATTTAAAATTGCAGTTTCAAAGAATGTAATTTTCGGGAAAATATAATGCATATATATATGTGTGTGTGAGCGTGCATGTGTGTGTATATAATTCATTTGTAGCGCCAAGAGAATAAGGTTTGCTTAAATTTTTACTCCATATTACTTTGTCATTTTTTTTTAATGCACTGCATGTTGTCAACTGACTCTTTGCAGACACAGCATGTCCCCATGGTGGTACAATCTAGTGCCAAATTTTAACGTTTGAATGAATTTTAATTCCATGACTTAATTTTCCTTATATATCAGAGCATAATTGTTTCGCAAGGTATCTTTTACATGCCCCATAATCAAACCTGTGACATGCGTGCCTACGGTTTTCGCATCTAGAGAATCTATCGACTGCAGACGGGATAGAATCCGCAACCTTAGGCTTACAAAGTTACCTCTAAACCCCATTGGTCCTTGAATTTTGCATTAAAAAAAAAGATGAACTAAAAAAATGTTAATCCTCTGATTGAAATAAAATTAGTTTATAGTAATAATAAATACCAAACTTTGGAAATTACAAAATAAGTTATCACAACATATAATTATAATTTAATGATAACAGTTTATAATTAAAATTTCTTGCTCTTTCTTCGAAATGACATTTTCACCTATACTTATTTTAAACAGATTTAAGTAAACATAAGTTTCAAAGAAAGGTAATCTAAAGAACAATAAAAACTTACAACATAAACAATATAAAAGAGTATTTAATAATAGCTATTTCAAGCTATTCGAGAGGACTATAATTTCAGCAGGCAAAATGATTTCTACAAATAAAACTTTCATACGATTCATATCGATATTTTAAATGATTCTACACATAAATACAAATATCATGTAAAATATATAATGTGCTTAAATTCAGCCAAATAAAAAATAACATTTTTTAATGGGAAATAATAATTAATATAAATTTACGTATATAAAATTTTCAAATATTATGAAGTTTTACAATACATTCTAGTAAAACCTAAGAAAAACATTTAAAATAATTTACGTTTAACAGTAATAAATATTTTTATACCAAAAGATTTTATCACTAAAACCAGTAACATCATTTAATTTTTATGAAATATTTTAGATTAAGGGTAATTATATTCACATTTCAAATGTAAATAATTCTATTAATTCTAGATTTAATATTAATTTTAAGATAAATTTCACTTAATTCTGTTTAAATCAATTGTAAAACATAGCTTACATTTTTCAAAAATGTAACTGTCTCAAAGTAAAAAATTGTGAGGATTAAGAAGCAATATATATATATATATATATTTATATTTGGGTACTAATCTTAAATTATCTTTCCTTCTATCGCGCGCGCGCGCGAAGAAAAATATTTCTTAATCTCTGAGAGCGAATGATTTCTCTTCCAAAGTTTATACGATGTTATCTTTCTCACCGGTAAGAAATATTAAATATAAGTTAGAATCTGCTAGTCAACAAATATTGATATATGTTTTTGGAATATGGGTGTTGAAGTATAAGTAAATAATAACTCGTAAGTTTATCTTTCTCTCTGAGAATTACAAGATACGAAAATAGTTTCTGTTGCCAGATAACTAGGGAAATACCATAAGTAGCATATTGCCGTCGTATATGTAAATATTATTTTCAAAATTAATTTATTTCTGTCGTAACGCAATTTTGAGTAATTAGAGAATCCTTATTTACTTTGGCATATCGAGTTCATAATTAAAATATTACATTTTTTAATACATTCTAACTAATCACAAATTGTTGTCTAACATTTTCAGTTTAATTCAATTTCGAATTGCTTCATATACAGTGATAATTATTATGTAAATATCGTTTGCTTCAAGAAGGTTTAAATTGTTATGTATTTTAAATCGGAGTAAATAAATACTCTTCGAAAATTTGCTTACTAGAGTTCTAATTTTAGTTTTTTTTTATTCTAATCATTATTTCTGGTTATTTTTAACTTCTTAAATTTTTATGTCGAGAAACTAAAATTTCAGAAACGCTTTAATGTAAGTTCAATAAGTATACATGTAGATTATTTGCTATTGTATTTGTGAAAGAAAGTTGGTTTTTTCACAACATTTGTGAAGTTAATTAAGAAAAAAGAAAACACATTCTTCTGTTAATGAATTATTTTCTTTAAACTGCATTATTTATTTATAAAATTTTAACAGTTAATTACAAAAAAAGCTGAAAATATTTAAATGGACATTTATACAATTCGAGAATTTAAATTTTAAGAAATTATAAATGTAAATAGATTAGAACAGTTTGCACAATAACACTACGATAAATATTTGCGAGGTTGATAACATTTACTGATGAAATTTAATTAAAATATGAGTAAAATATAAATGTGAAAGTTAGTTTCATTTAAAAAGAAAATTAAATTATATTATGTTAACTTTTTAAAGTATTTTTTTTAAAAAAATTACCATTAACGTAAATAAATCAAATTACGTAAATAAATCTGCTCAGTATTACTTCAAATTTTTTCAGAGAATTATATTTTAGTTCACACATTTTGTACCTACACAATATGTTAAAATGAAGTAAAATATGGGTACTTTTCAGTTTCACCGTGCAAATCTCAGCAAGCAACAAGTTTGTTGACAACAAACAATATACAAATAAAAAAAAATGTTAAAAAAAAATACATGTTAGTTCTCATTAGTTTTTCATCCATTTTCGATGTATTATAAAAAATATGTTAATTTTAGAAAGAAAATGCCGTGACTGGTTTTGAAAATTGGATGGTAAAAATTAAGAGAGAATATTCCATTTGGCATTGGTTGTATCGTTCCTGGCGACTTTATCGCCTTCGACGGTGCAAAGGAAAAGTACCGAAAATGATCGTATGATATTCATTTGGCATTTGTTTCTCTATTGTTTAGAATCAGACCAAATCAAATAGAAGAAAACTAATTGCTGCTTTTTTTCAACTTAGAAAAGTTTTCAAAACCTTATCATTTTAATTTAAATCATTATATATTCATATTTTATCCATGTACACAATCTGTGACATTATTCAAGTTGCACACAATTTAACCGATAGATAATTTTTCTATTGAATGAAATGTTAACGATAAACTTTAAAACTGGAAAAGTGTAAGAAGGACTTTTTACTATTTTTTATTATAATACCGTATCTGTGTACATAATAACTTTCGTAGTTTAAAAAAATCAATAAAGACCTTAGAAGCTCAAAAAGTGAAGTATTTATGTAACTTGTATTAAACTAGGAATTGTTCACTGACCTTGTCAATTGCTTTTTATATTTTAATTTTCTTTTTCTAATACAATTAGAATTTTATGTCTGCAAATAACTGATCTCCACTCCTAATTCTAAAACATTTATCCTTTTGTTTTATTTCTGAAAACTATATACAACAGGAACAAAATAACTCTTCTTTTAGAAATTAGGTATTCCTTCTTTCTGAACTTCAATCACTTAAAATTCAATCGTTGTAATCAATTATTGTAATAACAGACACAACTTCACCAAAAAAAATTGTTGAAAAAACATGCCTGTGGGTTAAAAGACCAAGTGACAAGATAAAAGTCCTTTTCAACTTTTGTGCCGTCTGTATTTCTTTTCCAGTCTGTTAAACTGACAGCCTCTGTCTTTTGTGCTTTCGAATGCTTGAAATTTTTCTTTCTATACTGTCTCTTTTAAGAATCGTTTCCCGAAGACATTTTCGTTGGTTTTTTTTTTTTATATTTACTCTTGAACAAAGTACAACAGACTCGGATTTTTGTTTGTTGCATTTAAATGAGGAAAATAATGGAAAATGCCTTTAAGTGGAATATAAACAGACGAAAAAACTCTTACTTCCCTCTCAAAAACAAAATGAAGTGAAACAGGAATATATGCATTTTAAACTATATTTTATAGGATTTATTTTGAAAATGGAAGTACTGTTTTTTTAAGATATCTTCATTAAACATATATAGCTTTCAGAAAATTTTCTAAATACATTTTTCGATTTATTTATTTTGATATATATATATATATATATATATATATACATCATACACACACACACATATATATATATATCATACACACATATATATATAAATAGTTATAAACCTAAGTATAACTAGTCAAAATTGTTATATTAGCAACAGTAGTATAATTTATGAAGCCCAGTGGCTGAATGGTTAGTGCATCGCGCTTCCACACTACAGGTCCGAGGTTCAAACCCCGGGCTAGGAAAGGTTAACTCAGCCTTTCATCCCTTCAGGGGGTCTATAAAATGAGTACCAAGCTTACTTGGGAACTTAACGCTGAGGGTTTCGTGTTAGGCTGACTACCTGACCGGAAAATCTGCTCATGCACCTCAGGGCCCAAGGTTGAATTGGGCATAGTAGGACTTTAACCTCACGGGCTGCCACACCACTGACTAAGTATAATATATATATAAACTCTCTTCTTTCATATTGGAAAATTTGAGACTTACTTATTCAGATTTATTTAATTTTTGGCATTAATATGCGTTTTAATAATATTTTTCTTTATCTAAATGAATAGCTTGTATTTCCTTAATTATTGCTTTTCCATTTAAACTGACTATTCCATAATTGACTTTTGTAAAGTGTTAGAGAGAGAGAAATATCTAATTATTCCATAGATTAATGAGGTTTTTTAATAAAAAAAAAATTATGTTTTTTTAACCTAAATAAATACCGTTGTGTTAAAAATTAAGAGAATTTTCCGATTTGTTCAGTTATCACTAGAACTATTGGACAGATTTTAATGAAATTTATTATGTACATAGGGTATATATAATGCAAGAAATAGCCATCAATAGTTATAATTCACATGCATAATCACCCGTAACCCTCATAGGAGTCGGTAGGTATGAAAAAAAAAATACAGAATAGAATAAAAAGAAGAAGAAAACAGTTAATAGGGTTACAGTTTCCTTTTTCAGATATACGCACCCAGCACCGTGATTTTATACTGGAAATAAGAGCTCCTGTGGCACTTAAATCTCCCTTGTTTAGCAACTCTGTACCCACGCCTTGGATGGTTCTCAGAGAGGGATTGTTTGTTCTAATTGCTAACTGCAGAGCGCCCCAGGCATGTTCTTCAGGATTGAGCTCTGGAGAGCTGACTGACCAAACCATCTGGAAAATATCCTCACTTTCCAGAAATTTGTAGATCAGATGATCTCTGTTCAGCCTCGTGTTACCATTTATTTAATTAAAATCAGAGATAACTGCATACGTGAAAGTGCTATATCTCGCAGCAGCCACATTGCCTCTTTCAAAGACATGGAGGTGTACGATGTCATTCAGTGTGATGCCTTCTCAGATCATCAAGACTCCACAGCAGTAATGGTGAATTTCTCAGACATTGGAAGGAAGGTAGTGGATAGTTAATGCTGTACATATGAAAGTAAGGCGAGAATCACTGGTTAGGCTGAACCGAGACTTATCACTGCAGAAAATGGACTCTCATTGATCCATTCTCCATGATTTCTGTGCTATTTTTAAGACTCCACTGTTCGCAGAACTTAGAGATTCACAAACAGGGTTTTTTTTTTTTTAACAGCCCCCTCTTTTATTTTTATGTGGAATGTTCTGTTCTTGCATCGAGGTTAGTGTACGACCTTGCCAAGGCTTTCTCTCGATGTACCCGGTATCCTAAATGTGGTTCCATAAGTTCAAAATGACCCTGGATGTTAAACTAGGCTCCATACAAATCTGGTATTGGAACTGGTATGCTAAACTACCTACATTTTGCCACCCTATTCCATCCTTTAAACATTTGTGGTTACTCGTTTTCACTCCCCAGATATTCGGTGAGGTGTGCTGGTGAACGAAATGTGGATTGGAGAGAGGGTGCTTATATATTCTTGTACTTTTTCAACCCGGCTCGGTCGTCACTTACGTTTACGTATTTGACGTGCAATATATGCATTTTAGTTTAAATGCAGTATCTTTATATTTCGTTCAAATCTTTTTATTGAATTCGACAAATTATGCAATTTCTCTTAATTTTAAACTCTAGTTTAATAACTAACCACTTCGTATAAGAAATGTTTTTATATTTTTACAGACTTCCATGTTCCTGAAAGTTTCAGTTACTGGCTACACAAAATACAAAACCCTGAAGGAAGGCCATGTAAAATTTAGATCATGCTTTGGCAGCGATGAAATAATCAATTTCTTAGCATTTTAGAGCAGACGCACATCATCGGCGAAACCCACAGTGTTATGTAAGGGGAGATAAGATTGGCAATTTGAAGTACAGCAATTGATATTTCGTGCGTTTTTTGTGCGAGTAAGCTGTTTTCATACGCCTCGCAAAAGATATCAAGCCTATTTTGACAATGTTCCTGAATTTGACTGAAGAAGAATGGTAAGTAGTCTATTGGAATTGCGGATTATTCTTCAGAAAAATCGGTGAACATGTTCGACGAAACAAAACTATTGTGATGCGGATCTGTCATCACTGGATGCAGGAGGAAAAGGAGAATCGCTCCCACCTCGTTACACCACTTCCCGTATTGACAGGTTGATTATGTGTATGGCAGTGATGGATCGCCCAGCCACATCATGAACCATGACACAACATATCCAATCTGTTACGTATCTTTCGGTGACTGTTTGTACCATTCGACACCTTTTGCTGTTAAGTGTAATGCCTGCAATGCTTCCATTGCTTCGTTTACCCTTGACTGCAAACCACAGATGTTGTGATGAACAGTGGACATGGAGAACGGAATGGAGCCCCATTGTGTGTATACAGACAAATCCCGTTTCTGCCTGCAACATCACGAGGGTCGAACTCGAGTTTGGAGACATCGTGGTGAGAGGCTGCTGAACTGTTGCGTTTTGTATCTCCACACTGACCCTGCACCCGGTATCATGGTTTGGAAGGATATTGGATTTCACTGCCGAAACCCTCTAGTAAGCATTGTCGTTACACTGAACAGCCAGCGCTACATCTCGGAGGTGTTGGAGCCCGTGGTCCTCCCATACATTCAGCGCATAGATAAATACATCATAGGCTTGCCATCAGCCATATTCCAACAGAATAATGACCACACAAAGTTTCGAGATTCATGCCCCAATGCCTATGCCATCCACATATGCTTGTTTATGTGATGTATTAGTGGGAGGGAGAAAAGGAATAATCAAGCAAATCTTCTGAAATAAGTAAATCCTTCACAAACACTGTCAATGTCTTTTTATTGCATTCCAAAGCCTACAGAATAATTTTATGGATGGCGATGTACAGAAAAATATAATTTTGAAATGCGTATGTATATGTGCGGGGAAATTATTGCTTTGGCTGAACGAGAAGTTTATGTACGAGAGAGTTTAAAGTCGTATTGTGGCTTTAGTGAGGAGGTATAGTATCATTGAAATCAATAAATTTTTATTTTATGAAGGGGGTTGCGATGAAAATTATGATTGAATATCAGGTCGCAAATAAGACACTTTCAGAAGTGCTGGGATAATGACAAAGACTTGTTTGGCTATTACATCAACAAAAATGTACGAAGTGTGCTGTGCTCTTTATAAAATAAAAATATGAATAGAATATTATTTTCTTCAAGTTTCTCTGAAAAATAACTCGAGGTCAAACTTTAAATGATAAAACTGACAACTTCATTGGCAGTTTCATATTAACATTTAGTAACTAATGTGTCAAAAGGATGCAAATCACAATATTTTTGAGTAATTTGATTCCTGATTTCAGAGGTCTTGAATGTCTAGAAAAAATTTTAAATGATTGAGTTAGTAATCATTAGTAGGGGATGTTCAATATTTTTCACTGTAATTAAATAAAGCATGTGATATTTATAAATAACGTTATAAAGGCAAGAATAAAAAAAATATTGTCAATAATATGATCAATTAAAAATAGTTTTAATTCTAACCTTTATTGTTCCTTTGTATAAAAACAACATGTAAGATTTCATATTGTTTTACTGTGCTCTTAAATATCTTTTTTATGAAAAAGAAGAATTTATTTCATTTATAACTTATTAAAAATTTCCATTAGTAAATGGGCTGTAAATTTCGGAAAATTAGCTAATTATTTATTACTTTTCAGCATTGTAATTGTTTTTTTCCTGTTGCAAAATTCTGTATTATATGAATTTTAAAATATGAAGGAAAATATACAGTGACATTACGTAAATTTTAACCTTTTTAAACATTAAAAAGACGGAAAGCTCTCATTCAACACAACTGTATTAATTGCTTATGTTGTTTTAGTAAACATACGCAGATAAAATTTAGCTGTTTTCAAAATTAAACACTTTTACACAAAGGAAATAATAACCATGCCTTACGTATATCATGATTAAAATATTTTACACTTTACAACAAGTGAAATTATTTTACTTTTTTTTATTATGCTCAATATTTTAATAATCAGTAATTCTACTTTGGTTTTCCTGTGAATAAATTTTCAACTATATACAGGGTTTCCCGAAAATAGCACCCATTCGCTGCACCACCGGATTAGTCATTGGAAGTATATAAAAATGCTCAAAGAACTGTACCGGTACGGTCCATAGCTTACGAGGAAAATACGGTGAATGATGATGCAGGAAGGTTCTGGATGGGGCCCCAGTGCATTTCTATGCTCTTGTGTGTAATTTCCCGAATATGACATAACAATGCTTCTAGATCAAACGTATGTGTCCGGTTCTATGGCACCATGATCACCAGATTTCACACTGTTGAATTTTTTTCCTCATATATCGAAA
This sequence comes from Trichonephila inaurata madagascariensis, assembly GCA_019973955.1. NCBI lineage: Eukaryota > Metazoa > Arthropoda > Arachnida > Araneae > Nephilidae > Trichonephila > Trichonephila inaurata. The sequence continues at coordinate 246,566 of BMAV01006130.1, read as the reverse complement.
CGTAGTGACCTCACAAAAGGACTTAGTTGCTTGTCTGCATGCTGCTTGTACTTTGATGGACACCGTGCTGTTTCGACGTGTGCACTCATCCATTCCATGGCACGCTCATGCCTGCCTTGATTCGCACTTTGAACATCTGCCTTTTTAAATGTTTGAAAATACTGTCGTTAATGTGTGTAATACGGTGTTTTTTTCATTCACTTGGTCATACTTTCTTTTTCGTATTTTTATCTTTAAACTATGGATCACAAAGGTACAATTCTTCAGCCTTTTTCTTAAGCTTCCAATAAAGAACCTTGAAGGGAAGAGTTTAGGCGCTAATATTGGAACACCCTATTTTAATCCTTTATCAACTACATTATGATTTACTGCAAATTATTTCATACACTTTTTTTTAATCAATTGCATTGAAAATTAAGGTATATACATAAATAAAATACTCAACTTTGGAAAATTTAATACGTTAGAATTAATTGATTAAATTGTTTTTTTTAAGTACTGTCAGTCCACAAAGTTCTCAAATCTCCTCATAATACGAAAAGACTAAATGACTTTCATTCACGCAATTTTAGGCCGCGGTAGCCGAGTGGTATAGGTATCGGACCGTGGCTTGCCTTGTCACGAGTTCGAGCCCAGTACCACTAAAGACCCGCCGTGTAGGGTAGTGATGCACGTTAAATCTGTCGAGAGCTGAAACGTCCTCCCGTGTGTGTGGTGTGGTAGTTAGGAGAGGGGGTGCCAGCTCAGGTGTCGTCCACGTCACTTGACCATGGTTCAAAATTACGTGGTCCGTCGCCAAAAGCCCTCGTGTAGCTGAACAGTGCGACGTTAATATTCAATCAATCAATTCACGCAATTTTAAAAATGCTAAATAACCAGAGAACACACTAATGTTTTACAACACAAAACAATTACTTTTAAAGACTATTCAATTTTTAAAATTTATTTATTTTTCTCACGCATATACTTAATTTGATGATATTCAAAGAAACAGATTTTTTATTCATTAATACCCGAAAATTCAATATACGCTGTGCATTTTGAGTGAGGTTTCGATGGAATGTTTTTTAAGGCACTGCATCCTGGGGTAAAAGAAGTGCTGTATTTTCTTAACATGAACGACTGCACCTTGAGTTCAATCTCTTGATCGTCATCCAAAGAATCTAACGAAAATTCCAGCAGATAATTTGCTGGGACTTCATCTGAAAAGTCATCCGTTTTTACATCATTGATTTCAGCTAGTAGGTTCTGTAATAAATCAATAGCCTCTTAGAAAACATTATTTCTTTTTACCAGACACTCTAAGAAAAGGAAATAATAATAATAATAGCACCTTGAAAATCACCTATTATTGTAAAATCTCAGTTACACATAAAAAAATTCAAATATTATTTTTTTGAAATAAGAATAGGAATTTCATTTAATTGTGTGGCAAAAAAAAAAAAAAAGCTCAGATTTAAAGCTCAAAATTTTTTGAAAACGTTCAAATAAACCAATAAGAAAAAGCAAAATAAATAAGTTAATCTAAAATAAATGCCAGAAAAAGCCTAAGTCTGCTGGACTAGTGATGACTCTACAACACAACAAAAAACAACAATAAGCCCCACGGACGGAAAAATAAACGAAGTTCTTGATACAACACCCAGTGTGCTGTCATGTACTTAGAAGTACCAGAAAATTCTTCAACCATAAAATTAATTATTTACACTGTTCACTTAAAATAAATAGTCAAATCGTTTTCTAAGGTCTTCCTTAACGTATAAAAAAATAAGACCCTTACATTTTGACATTAACTGATTTTTCGGAACTAAAATGTCAATATTCGCAATCCAATCAAAATGTCAGCTGAAAACATAACTTCTGCTATAAATTTATTCTAAAATTTTCATCATAGAACCCGTGCTGCCATGCATCTTGAAAGAGAGGTTTTTAAAAGAATATTCCTACTAAGTATCATCAGAGCGTTCGTTATATATATAAAATGGTTATTCTATGTAATTGTCAAGTGTGAGTGGTACTATTAAGTACCGTCGGTAAATAAAGGATTAATTAACTAAGTGTCTTATAAAAATACATTAAAAATTCCAAAAGTTTCAGTGAATCTTTATATTTTAACCACCGCAAAAATTTCCGTGGACACATATAGTTTATTTATTAATTTTTTATAATAATGATTTTCAATTGATATTCAGAGAAAATTACATAAAATCGCAAGTGAAACAACTAAGAAATAAATTTGGAGATTTCATAGTTTGCAAGTCAAAAGAAGTGTTAGCATTCATTACATAACTTAGAATTATTTTCTATTATTTTGTGATAGTTGAACTTATATAGTTTAACACATTCAAAGGCAATAGGTAAAATAGATAATACCAAAATGGAGGATATAGATATGCATGGTTGTGTAAGAATTCTTATATTTCTAAAAGGACAGAGTAGAACAATATTTAATCAAAAACTAGCTCCAACTTTTATAAAATAAATATGTTTATAAAAATTAAAACTGAAAACAGCTTTCAATGCTTTGAAATATGAAAAATGTAAAAAAACTGATAAATCAACTATGTATTTCAATTTTTTATGTCGCACAATTGTATTTCTGTCCACATACATATTCGAAAGGAATGACAAGAAGTATATAACAGCATATAAATATACAACAAAAAGAGAGTTTTATGGAACAGAAATCCAAGTTACAAATTAAAAACAATTTTTTTTGTAGTTTTTTTTTATTATAAAAAGTTTTCTTCGTGTAATTTCTTATGAAATTTAAGTATATCATACAAAAATAGTTTATACCTATCTTTCAAATATACGTATTTTATATCAACAAATAGTATTTTATTATCACTTTTAAATGTGAAATTTTATTTAAGACAATCTTTAATTGATTATTTGAAAAAAAAAATATAAACAGATGCTTGTTTTTATTGTATATGAAGATTTTATTTTTACCGTAAAATCCGGTTTATAACACGTACCTATACTTTCAAGATGCGTTATTTTTTAATTTTAAGGTATATTCGCCGTATAAGGCGCACCTATACTTTCAAGATGCATTTTTTAATTTCAAGGTATATTCGCCGAATAACGCGCACCTCTATTATTACGGAGGATCCTTCAATGTACTTTAGCAATGCTATTACGTTTTAAAACCATTTGTTTGAGGTATTACACCAGGATTTTGAAAAAATAGTATGTTTCTAGAACCCTTCCCCCCCTTGTTGTTGTTTTTTTTTTTATTTTTAGTTCATAAGGTATGACATTTCTTTTAAATAAACCGTATTCCGGTCTTGGTAGAAGTTCAAGATTTTTTTTTATGCACATCTCTTTTTTTTTTTTTTAATTTTTGGATTTATCATTTTTATACCCGTCTCGTATAATGCACACCCGTAAATTTCAATCTTATTTTTTGTGTTAAAGTTGCGCGTTATACGCCGGATTTTACGGTAATTATTGATCCTTGTCTGTATTAAAAGTCTAACTAGTGTATTGAGATTACTATTTACGAAAAAATTAGTTACACATATAAAAATATTCATTGAAATATTGTAATTATTCCTGAAAATAAAACTTATTGCATAAATAATCGTAGAAATTTAAGTAAGTAACGCAATTTGCGTGAATATTTTAATTTATCATTGCTTTCCTTTTTTTTTATTTCTGTTTGGGCTTAAAATTCATTCCAACCATAATATTTAAAATATTTAAAGTGAATTAGGTTTAAAATAGTAAATAAAACACGATATAATTTTCTTAAGCACGGATATTGCACGATTTAATTGAAAAAAATTGACCAAAATTTCAAATAATTTTTTTTTTATCCTAAATTATTTTTTATATAATTTTCTACAATATCACAAGTTTTGAAAGCTCTCAGATTAAAAATATCCAGTTACAATATTTTTTTTGTGTTTGATCTTATTCACATTCCAATGATAAATAAAAACGTTAAACTGATTTATATCGGAATAAAAAAAATAGTTTATCTTAATTTAAAATGCTGTCTTTTTCTTTGTTGTGCAAAAGGCTTCGATATTTTTCTAACAATTGTTTTTAGTACATGTAGCAAAAATTAGTAAGCATTTTTTAATCAAAGCAATACTTATTTTTTTAAAAAAAAATAGTACAACATTAAATTTATACACTTTTTCAAGAAGTTTTCAATAAACATTCGTAAAAAATGTTTTCCATGAATATCAATTGCATTAGCTTAAAGACCATAGCCCAACCTTTTTCATACATAGTTTGCGGTGCTTGTAAATCAAAATTCATTTGTTTTCCTCTATTGCTGTAAAAAGTGGTGACATTTAAAATTACTTTAAATGTTTTAAAATTTTTCTACAAAAAATTAAAGAGCGTTTTTAATAGAATTTTGAGCATGAAAACTGTTTTTCATATTACATATACATGGATTACAGGAGAAAACTTTATTTAAAAAAAAATAAATAAACGTTAAATCAAAGTACTTTTATATAAATAACAACATATCCCCTGAGGAGGATACAATATGAATTACTTGGTAATATATTTTTATACCAATAGCGTATATTCTCTGTTGAAATTAATCATAACTATTCGTGTTTTCTGAGAAATAAATTACTGACTTATAAAATGTCTTCTTATATGTCATTTACATCCAAACCTGTGACTAAATTTCTCAGTGAATAAATATTGATATTAGAATCCGGAACGTTTGTTGACGTAAAAGTAATTAATAACTCTCCTGCGTTTCTTTTTCTTCCTTCTTGGTGTTCACTGGAATGAAAAAATAATTTTTCGTGGCAGCTTAATTAAAAGATTTAAAATAATAAAACATATTTCTTTCGGATATGAGTACAGTTAAGAAACTCAAGTCATTTCCTGTGCTGAGCTGTTGCAAGGAAGCAAACATTTTGATAAAATTAAGTAATTACCAGCGTCTTCAAATGAAATTTATATGTTCAAATTTACTTTAGAAAAGTATTAGTTAATATATTCATTATCATATTGTGAAGAAAAAAGTATTGTTTATGTTGTAATGTTCAAAATATAAAATCTACAGTATGTGTGATTTTTTCAAAAAAAAAAAACTTTTTATAAAATCATTGTATAATTATTGAATTTTTAAATTTTAAGTGTATGTACTTATATCTAAATATCTTTAATAGCCATGGGAAAATATCCAAATTTCATATTATTTTCACTGGGACATTATATGAAATTTTAAGGGATAGAAAATGAAATAAATTATTAAATTACTTTCGTGTTTATATATTCATTTAATTTGCATAAAACTTTAATTAAATGTAAATTATTGTAACATATACTATACACACACATATATATATATTACAAAAGAATTAAAAAAACTAAGGTTAGTTTTATAAGATAGATATATCCATTTTTTTGATATTTAAAATTCTAAGAGGTACCCATTGAAACGTGACACATTATGCATGACAAGTTTATCATATAATTTTTCAAAATATATTTAAAATTTTATTGAAAAAAATTTAAGTATTGTCTTAAATTTTTCTTGTTATATTTTTATAGTTGTAAAAATATTACTTTTTTTACCATTTAAAAAATACATCGAGAATAAAAATAGTAGTTCCATTAATTGTCATATATATATATATATATATATACATACATATATACTACATTGCTTGCTATTGAAATTGCAACACTAAAAAAGTAAAATAACTACAAAAATTTTACCTATCGTGTACTCATACGGCCTAGAAGGAAAAAAACTCGATTGTTTTCAGGCAATTTGTCCATATACAACTAAAAATTATTATATACAGCTGTATGGAATTTTAATTTCATTAAGTTTGGAGTCGTACTCGGCATAGATAACAAATATAAAGCAAACCAACTCCTGCTGTCGTAAACTTGTGCTATACTGTATTAATTTTAGTA
>BMAV01006130.1:214815-240649 GCA_019973955.1 Trichonephila inaurata madagascariensis | reverse complement strand
CAACTCCTGCTGTCGTAAACTTGTGCTATACTGTATTAATTTTAGTAGCTAGAGAGCGATATTAACTTTGCCTCCCAGCAACCCTAGATTAGACGTTTTCATTGGGTGAGAGATTTTAATGTATTGCAGGCAAAAGTCAAGTACTTTTGTATCGAGATAGGTCAGGACATGGTGGGCAAAGATTAGTTAAAGATTACTACGATGCCTCGGAAATATACCACAGACATCGTCCTGCAGGTTGTATAAACGCAGCGCTTGTTTTTAGATTACCAACGGCACAAACAAAAGATATACGTATCATGTTTCTAATATCTACTCATACTATTGCTCCAGGTGCATAGCCTATATGACTATATTAAATGCAAGCAGGATACGTTCATACCAGATACATTCATCATTACGTTGCATTTAGAACAGGGACTCGTCGGAAAAGATGACAGGATGCCTTTCCTGTATATAATTTTGTTATTTGGCGCACCAGTGTCGCCAGATATTTCTGTGCTGCAGTGACGAGGAAAATCGCAATAATGGTCGTCGAGTAGATACTCCTAGCTACTCCAGGCGCAATTGTTCTGTTCGTGGGGATATTTGCTCTGCTAGAAATAAGCCCACATCATGACTCAAGATATGTGATGTACGACGCTGGATAGCCAACTTGACAATATGTCTGTCCTCTTGAGAAGCCGTTGAGATCCTGCATGGTGTTCAACATGATCCTTATGAAGAAACTTTTTTTATATCCAGGTGACAATTGATGAATTCAGACTATTGAGAGTACTAATTTCTCGGAATAATAAGCTGCAGTCTGAATAAATTACAATTCTTCTGCTATTGAAATCCTACATGTGCGGTTTGATGTTTCTTTTTCTTTTAAGAGGCACGTAACACGATCTTTTAAGAAGAAACAACGAACCTTGAAAAAAGATTTTCAAATGAAAAAAACTTTTCTGTAAAGAATGAGATGTTATTTATCACCTCCACATTATTAAATTGCACTTAAATTCTTATTTGTGTATATTACCATTTACTTCATACGAATGAATCGTTTATATCATCCTCATGCATGAGGTTTAATTTTAATGGCTAGCAGGTTTTAGGAAGTATTATAGTAGAAAGATAATTATTTTGAAATAATTGCATATTCTATTTTCTCTTTTTGGTTTAGCATGCTTATTCGCTTAATGCATCAAAGATATCAAAGAGGTGATCGAAATATATAGTACAATCAAGCATAAAAACAAGTGCACTATTCATTGAAAATTCCAATTATACAAGAGAATATTTTTAAAATCATTTTACTCAATAAGTGAACGTGAAGTAAGTGTTCAAATTTATTCATTTTTGCTTGCTTATTCTTGGTAAGAGGTAAAAAAACCTTCATATCCTCTTGAAATTTTACTTTAAAATGGATTATAAAGTAAAGGGAAATGTTTCTAACCATTTGCGATTAGAAGACAAATAATGATAAGGCTATCTAAGATTCATACGTTACAATTATATATTTTATGTTTTGATTGCATTTCTTATGTAACTTTGCGTATTATTTAATTTTAAAATTAGATAAATATAGCAATATATTTTTGAACTTTGTCTTAGAGGTATGATTGCTCCCTCTTACAAACAATGTCGAATTGTATGAGTCTATACAGTTTGCCATACAAGTAACTCTATTCCTTTCAAAACAGTTCCCGATGGTCCAGTATAATTCGTCAATGCCATGCGCAGAGCAGAGTTCTTCCCCTCTGTGATGTGACGAGTAAATGCGGTTATTTGGTTATTTCCATCAGGCGATCTGTTCCCTAAGCGCTCGCCGATTCCATATTTGCATTTCATGGATTTGGATTTTTTTTTTCAATACAACCACCATATTTTCGCAAAGATAATTCGAAATCTCTGTAATCATAAATCTTCTTATGTAAAATTGAAATGGGCTGAATAAGCATTGATATTCAAAATCGAAACATGCTGATGTTTCTCACAATAAAAGATAGCGAGAAAAGAAACATTGGGGAAAAAAATTTCGTTGCATAGAAAGAATGCTCGTTTGCATTTATATATGGTGGTATAACGTGCGCCTTATTTGCCTATGCACTACAATGCAAATAATTTACTCAACTTTTAGAAGTAATTATGCAAGTTACGAATTTAGTGCCTATTGAATTACGTTTTGACAGTGTTGATACGTTATAGCCATCAAAAGGAATACAAAAGACTTAAATGATGGTAGGTAAAAGGGAATTTAATATTTTTTGAAAATATAGTTCAGATTTTTTTTTTCTGATCTTAAATGAATTTCTTTTAAGAGTTCAATGACGGGAATTTTTTAAATTCTCATCGGTAAACATTAAATGATTCTGCCACGGTGCTTTCTCCTGCAAATCACAAACAAGAATGGCAGGAATAAAATACCTTAATTACTAGTCCAAATAGGGATTCCTTTCGTCTTAGTGGTCTAAGGCATGCACGGCGTAGCTACAGACTAGCAGGTCGTTGGATCAAATAAACACTCCTGCCAAGATCAACAGCTATCACCGAAATTCAAAAGGAAAAGCGTAATTTAATCATTGTGGACAAAGGCTTTAGAATGAATGATGGTTAACATATTAGTAATATCTCTTGCTTTTATTACATTAACTAAAAATAATATAACTGCATTGTTAACTAATTCTAGTGTCCTTTTAATTTTTGCAAAAAAACTCCTCATTTCTGCACTATCGAAAAAAAACTGCATTTTAATTATGTGATCTAGTAGACTTCATTCATTTTTTACTTGTTATGGGTTGTTGCAGATATTTTAATATAGCTCTAAATTCATTTATTAATTAGAAAAAGCGAATTTTACACTTTGAAAATTTTCAGTACCTTGTTCCTTGCCTTCTTTCTAATACCTTCTGTTCTTTTTTTGTTTAAAAAGTGGTGTTTGAATTTAAAAGTGTGTTTATTAAAAGAAGTTTCAATAACATTTTTTTTCAATTTACCTCCATTTTTCTTGGTGTATTTTTGTCACAAAGAAGAATTGGGGTACTCATTTGCGTATATTTGGAAAATAAAAGTAAATAATGCATGTCATTTATATTTTTAGATCTCTCTAAGGACATCATTTTATGCTTCTTTTATTGTTTTGATATTTTTTGATTTTTACAATGCTAAAATTTATTTCTTATTATCACTGAGAATTTTATTTTACTCTTAATTTTTCTGTGCGATTCAGCCTTGGCTGTATGCGTAGTTCATTTAGAAAAAGTAACATCTTGATCGCGTAGCTTTTCTGACAGCGAAAAAGATTTACATAGAAAAATAAACTACGTTTTTCACTTCCCTCTACCCAGAAGCTATTCCCTCCTGTGTATATTCTATATTTGTGACAACATCATTATTCGTAATAAATACTTTTTCCGTATCAATATTTCCCTATTTGTAAGTTTTGTCTCGTTGGCTCTAATTTTTGTGTAGCATCATTTTGTCACTGTGCATTTCCTTTTGTTTTTTTTTTTCTACTTTCCTTACGGATTGGGTGTGCTCTGCGCTTTTGAAAATTTACGTATATTTTTATTTATTGTTTTATACCTGCCTTGTAAGACCGATTGTTAACACAAAGCTTTCTGTGCGCATGAGTACTTTCGAGTAGATAAATACGGAATTATTATAGCCAGATCAATTATACTGTAAAATAAACACATGTGTATGAGGTAGTTTATATATATATATATATATATATAATATGAACATCATAACTTGGCGAGTGTAAGGGATTCATTAATTAGATCATTATTAATCATGGAGATGTTTCAGTTAATGGCATTGAAGAGGAGTCCTTTGAAATGGTAGAAACGATTTATTGTACATGTACAGACATACGAAAATATATGGACAGCACTACAAGGAAAACATACAACACAGAAATACACAAGCGCCAGCTGCAGACGATTATGTTGCGAAGGACAAAGAACAAAAGGACGGAAATTCCAGAAGTTTCGGGTTATATACAAAACAGTAAAAGAAGTTTAAATGACATGGTCTGAGTGGATAGATTGTCGTAGTTCAAAAGATTCCCGTTAAGCGGGTAGTTAGTTATAATTTAAATATGAGTCCTGAAGAAATAGACCCTCGATAAATAGAATATTATTAAGGATTAAATTAATGGGAATGATATATATATATATATGCATTATCTTTCGTTTCGTTATAATGAACAATTATATAAAAGTTTATTTTTTCTCTTCTAAAACTTTAGTTTCTTTTTGAAAGTAGATGCTGAAAGTACAAAGATTACTGAATTATATAGTGAAATGTGAAGCAGGAGATTTACACTCTTGGAAACTAAATTGTGAGGTAAATATTTCTCTATTACGTGCAGGTTAAAATTCAGAAGCTAAAATTTGATTGTTTTTTCTTATAGTTTTGGTGTTAGCTATTTCTCTTTTAGAAAGTATATAATCCGTGAAGGTTATCACCCTTGCCCTCAAGGTATTTTCACCAAACTTACTAATGCCAATGTATTTTTTTCCTTGATGTTTTTTTCAGCTCAGTATCATGAGAAAATTTTCATTATATTCTTTCTTTATTCATTATTCATTTCTTTATTTCTTTCATTATTCATTCTTTTGCATTTTACACAATTTAATTTTTCTTATTGCCTTCTAGCAAAAATACCATACCAACAAAAATACTGAAAATAAAATTGTAATATGCACAAAAAAGTTCTAGATTATAGGAAACTATTCACATCTAGGTGTCATTTATTGCATTTCTTAAAATATATACCGTGGTAAATATCAGTGATGTGAACGCTATTACAGTAATTGAAGTAAGACGACATTTTGATTTCTTTTTTTTAAATTATAGTTCTACAAACCGGCACAAAAGTTACAAATTAAACTGTTTATCTATACTGCTCCTAATACTTAGAAAATAAGATACCTTGATTAAGAACAATATATCTCAAGTTATCAAAGATGTATCAAAGTATTATTAGAACGAATGTGGTGTTTACTGGTGCCAGATCAAATGTTGGCTAAACAGCACCAAACATTTATTAGAATATTAAAATCATAATAACATAGAATTAAATTTTTGTTGATGAACTATTGGTATAAGTCATAGGTTCTCAACCTTCTTTGTACTGGCACTCCCTTTTCTAGTGAATGTTTAGATACCAACCCCCTTTCACTCCAGACAAATAAGAACGAACGTAATACAAGGTGAAAACAAGAACTATTTTTTTTTAAAAAAAATATTCTATTACTAATAGAATATATTTTTTTAAGCCCTCAATTTTTTTTTTACTTACAAATCTGAAATATCTCTTGCGACGATTATACAATTTTAAAGACATACACAATCGACATATGGTAACCAGTATTAAAGTTTACTTTTGTTAGTACATGATCAGGTGTATTGTTTAGTCTTTTTTAGACTATATTCAGTTAATCAGCCCTTGCCAATCGATACTATTACAAAAACCTTTAACTTACTCTGGATCTTTTACTGGCCCCCTGAAAGCCTCAAACACCCACAAGTGGGGGTTATCGCCCATGTCGAGAACCTAAGATATAAGTCAATTGGAGGCCCTAATGTCAAGTGGTAGCGTATAGCGCTTCCCCACTACAGGTCCGGGTACTATTCCCGTGCTGGGCAAGGTCGATTCAGCTTTTCATTCTTATTGGTAGGACAATAATGAGTATCAAGCTTGCTTGTGGACTTAAGCATTCAGAGTCTCGCATTAGACTGACTACATGATCGGGACAGCTGCTTAAGCACCTCAATGCCCAATGGTCATGCATACTGTGATGGGCACAGTAGGCCCTGACCCTCATGGGCTGTTGCGCCACTGAGTTTCAGTTTGAGTATACATCTATTGAGAAATAAATCACATATAACGATTTAGAATAGTAAGTTGAATAAATATATCATTAAAGGGGATTAATAAATATACAGGGTGACTCTAAAGGGATAGGAAAACTTCGAAGCCCAACTTAAGTCCACTAAAAAAAGGAATCTCGCACAGAATTTTATTTGAGGATGTGGCATATAGTGGATCAAACGCATGAAAGAGAGATGATACAAAAAATAAAATTTTTATTTACTACATCATTTCAAAGTCCATCTTTGCAGAAATTTTTACAATAAATGATCCAGTTTATAGTCACCAGCAGTGCATGTTTGATAGTGTAAAAGATAAGTTCAGTACATATTGAGCCGCTTTTGATCTGATTCATTTGTAAGAAAATTCTTTTGAACCAGAATTTTTGGGCGTCAAGAAATACTTTATAAATGCTACAAAGACAAACATACTCCTATTTTTGGTTTATGTTCAGAATTACCTGAATGTAACTTTTCAAATGCAATGGATTGGATTAGTTGAAGGCGCAATGGCTACCCTAATTGCCAAATATTTCGTGCTTCAAATACCTTTTATATAAGTACATCTGTAGATTACTGTGAAGAAGATCCTATAGATGTTCTTATAAGAAGTATTTGACGCAAGATATATATTTGGTAGTCTACAAATATCTAAGCGAATAGCTCCTCCATAGAGTCAACTTGACTTTCGTAAATTTGATTCTATGGAGGGACTATTTGTTCAATTTTTCGTAGAGGTCGCTCTATTTCCACGAATGCCTAATATTTTGAAAACCATCATCAATAATTGCATTGTTGCCAAGCCTTTATTACCATTCATGGTTGTAATTTTGACCACTTATTATAAACATTGTGCTTTGTTGTCGTGTTTGCAGCAAACAATGTTTTTATGTGTCATTTCATTTGGCATCAACATGCCTCTCTTCCTCACATTAATTTCTTACTAGATTATTTATTTTACTGAGCTTGACCAACCCTCAAACTTTACTCAATGATATTAAAAACGCTCTATATAAATTAAATTTCAAGGCTTATTTTCCCCTTCTTGAAAAGAGTCAACACTCAAATGTCAAATGCTCGTTACCTAATAAAGTTATTTTTCATGAAATTCATCTAAATCATTATTAATGTCCTTGTTCATTATAACATTGGCATCATTGCAAAAACTTTTATGTAAAATGAGGTATTTGCGATGGAAATTGTCGCTTTTGATAAAGTAGCAGAATTTTGCAAGTATTCTTTCCTTCACAATAACTCTTAGCATCTATGGAATGCGAAAATAACTATTATAACAACATGTAAACTATATATAAAATATAAATGTACTTTATTACTTTAACTCAATTATCAAACTTAAAAAAATGACAATTAAATTAATGCAATTCTATGGAGCTATTTTATCTGGAATATCCATTTTAATTAACTTTATTTGAAATAGAGGAATGAATAATTATCTAATAAATTAAACGCAATGCCGACATAAATTTCTTTTACTTTATTTGAAATTCATTTCAAGTTAATATTAACTTAAATACATGCACAAAATACTTATTTTAACTATTATAAATGAATTTTTATATTTAAACTAAAATTAATCGTTGTGACATGTAAAAATGATTACATGTACTTGTTTCAATTCCATGAAGACACACTTTAGTGCATATTAATTTTCTAACAAATAGCTCGCATTATATGAGAATTCCTATATTACAGATGCACGTTCTCATGAATATTTCATTTGCTGAAACCTTTTGATAACATATGCTCAAAAAGAACTAATTATTTCATTTAGCTGTTATATCATTTTAATACTTTTTTTTCTGAATTTTACTCAGACTTAATGTAACTTAAAAGCATATGTAACAGAATATAGGCACGTGTAATACTTTTAAATTTATATTTATGCATGCATACTCCTTTTTGATATTACTTCGATTAACAACTTTGAAATGTTTAAAATAACCATTCACAGAAATAATTATTAAATACAACGAGCAATTTCACTGGAAGAGTAAAAAGTGGCAACTTTTCGAGATTTCTAATACTTTGCCAATATATTGTTCACTAGCTTTATATTCAAATGAATCAAAATCCCTACTAAAATAGAACTTCGATAGAGGAAGCTACATTTTGAGTCTCCTTAAGGGGTGGGATTGATGCAATCCATCATAAATGTCAGTCGTTGAATGGTACCAAATATCAAACATAAAAGAAAATCGGGTGTCAAGTATAGCGATTTGTGGTTGGTCTGGAATAATGTACAACCATTTTTCATCAGATGTGCCCCTCAAAGTGAGGTTGAATTAGGCCCATTGAAAGGTTGAGGATCTTGTTGGTATTATTTTATTCTACGGATAGTGGCTTAGAAACATTCACTGGATAGTTTCAGAAACATTAAATTCAATAGAATGAAAAGGAATGGTGTGTTCTGGGAAAATAATGCGATGTTTTCAAACATATTTCAAAATATGAAAGCGTAATCTTATTGGTGGTTGTCGCTGCTTTCTTAAATTATTATATGGTAATAGTGTGCCGAAGATCAGTGACATTTATTCATATCCATATGCATAATATATATATTTATATATATATTCCCCCATAATAATATATACAAATAGATATAAACCTAAGTATAACTAATTTGTAACAGTAAAAAAAATACTAGTCACGCTACAAAAATGGCGAACTCTTTGCCTTAGGAACCAAGATTGAAAGTCTAAAGGGACATGGTACAATTTACGCAAAAATTTTTAATTTAAGGATTTTCAAAATTTCTTTGGTTGCCTTCCATTTGTGTGTTCTATGTAAAACAGATTTTGTGCTCAGAATTTCATAAAAGCTAGCCATTTAATTTTTAAAGGAATTAACTTAAAATTTGTGGTGATTTTAAAATGTTACTCCTCCTACAAAATTTTACGTACATGCATGAAATTTGATTCCCAAGTACGTCAAACTATGTATATCAAAAGTTGGCATGGGTTTTGCGATAACATGATTGGTACTCGTAAAATACATTTTTTTCTTGAATGCTTTTTGAAAATTCCTTAAAAAATGTATAAATTCTGAGTTCAATTGTTTTTTAAAAAATGAGTATTGCTTTGATTCAAAAATGCATACCAACTTTTGTTACATGTACTATTAGCAATAGGTTAAAAAATCCAAAGCATTTGGCACAATGGAAGAAAAGCCTTAGAAAATTAAATGAAGACAAACTAGTTATTTTATCTTTTTCAGACAAGTAAGTATAAAGCTTTGATTTGCCATAGGGATGTGAATAAAAACGAACATAAAAAAGTTATCCTATTTCTGCAATTTTTGAGACTAGAAAGACTGAATTTTAATATATACCTATATTGCCAAAAATCAGTCAAAATGAATGCATTGTGAAAGACTAACTAATGTGTAAATAAATTTGTTTAAAATTAATTTTTAATATTGTTTATATTATTTACAGTCATATAATAGGTTATTAGTAAATATCAACATTAAAAGAAATTTATTTCACTTCAAAAAAATATACTCTAAAAATGTTTAAGAAATTGTACCATTATATACATCATTGTTTTTCTAATTGAAATTAAAAAGCATTTAAAATGACTTCCTTGGGCAATCTCTAGTGTTAATTTAGAGCTTTCAAATTTTGTAAGGTTATAGAAAAGTATATAAAGAATAATTTAGGCTAAAAAATTATACTTGATTTTTTGACCGATTTTTGTCAATTGAATCGTAATATTGTCCCCTTAAACATGCTTTTTGGCTTGCCAAACTTCACCTGTAATTTGCCTTTACACTGTGCCATAGGGAAAGGAAGAAATATTATACATATTTAATTATTACCAAATAAAGTACCCTAAGTTTAGTTATTAATGTATAACGATGAGAGAGAGAGAGAGAGAGAAATTTAATAGACTACTTACTAGTTAGTAAAGAGTTAAAATCGTTATAATAAAAACTAGAATATTACAAAACTAACCCTGTGAACACAAGATCAGATTAATGTTTCCCTCCAATACAATGAATGAATTAGCAGCACGTCATAAAAGTAAAATTAGTAAATTAAGAAAAAATAAAAGTAAGTCTATAAATATATATTTAAAAACCATAAATATATAGATATAAAATTTATTGGAATTAAAATAACTTCATAACATACACAGTGATACTAACAGAAAATAAATTATTATTAATTTTATTAATCATGTTGCTCCATATTATGAGGAACTGTAAAATTAATAAAAATACCTTAATGCAAATACTACTGCATTATGTAAATTCACTGAATACCATTATAAATATAACTGTAAAGGAAATTAATAGGGTATCCATGTTCAATACAATGACTAAAAAAGTTAATCTAAGTTGATTAAAAAGTAAAATCAATCTTTAAAAATTGAAACTGAGTTTTTATTTTTAAAAAAAATCTATAATATTTTTACAATTTTTAATTATAGCTTTATTATTTTGCTTGATGATGGAGCTTTGTAGAACATTATGCAGAATTTAACCTGCAGTAGTGATATATACTTTAAAATTAATTGTTACAGTGCGAAATTTAACAGGTTTTTTATAGAATTTAGGTGTAAAAATATATAAGGAAATTTAATATTTGGAATGAAAATACCCATATTTTTTTTATGTAGCAATAATACTATTAATAATTTTTCTGTGTGTCGTCTAACTTTTTTAAAGAATTCAAAAAGGGCTCATTTAGCAAACTATTATAAAAATATTTATAAATTATAGCATAATTACCAGACTGTCAATTTAAACAATAATAAAATTCTTCTGTAAATCATTATTAATCTGTTTTACATCTTTATAATTAAATTCAGAGGTATATTAGTACTTAAATTTCTTCATGCAATCATATATATTGTACTTAAATTCATCAAATGCCTCTATAGTCGAACTAATTTTAGCTGTAGATTTTGTAGCAAAGTTATTTATAACTTTACTAATTTGTTTTGTTACAGTATTGTTGTTATTAGAAATAGTTAATCTAAAACTAATTCCTTTATTCATGATTCCTTTTAAAATGTTGACTTTTATTATATTTAAGTTAACTTTATAACTACATGCTGATGATAACCACCAATAAAATCATAATAGTCTTTAAATTTACAATCATCTATGTTATGAGAATGTAAACTATTATTGTAATTAAAGATAAACCTGTCAATCGCTTTGTTATATTTAAATGCTTTTTTAACAATTACATTCCTAACAGGAAAAGGGACAAATATGTATTATTTACATTAGAAAAAATAACTTTCGCAAAATTTTTATTCATAAATAAGAAAGTGCAGTTTTCTGTATTAGTTTAATTAATTTTATTAATATGTACAGTTAATTTATTAACTAAAAATTATTAATATATTTAATAATGTATAATGCATACAACTGCATTAAGCAATCATTATTTAAAATTTCATTTAACAATACAATTTCTTTTTTATTAAGACCAAACATGAAATATTTCATCTTCTTGATATTAAATTCTGTTTGGGCAGGATTTGGAATACATGTGCCTTGCTCAAAACAGATCTCGTTTGATGCCATTTTGTGAATAATCGTTGCATGGCACTCTTCACTTGCACATTAACAGCTTTAAATGCCTGAGTAGAAAACCGAACACACATTTTCCTCGAATTTGCTTAAGGTAACCGACTACCCTAAAATCATGATTTGTTTCAAAAATTCACAAATTTTTATGCGTTTATTTTATAGGCCATCTTTTTAGCTTACTAACAATACCAAGTTTTTTATTTTCTCTCCACTAGAACAAAAACTACAAGCGTTTTAGTAAAAGCAGGTGCGATAACTTTACTCAAGATGTTAAACTTTAAAATGCGTTTTACTCGAAATGTGTTTTTATTTAAACTCAAACGGGAACAGCGTTTGCTCAAAAAGTTTTGAAAATAATTGGCTGAAATTTTTTTCTTATGTTTTGCATAACAGTAGAAGTATTTTGATCTTCAGATTTATCAATCACTGTTTTATTTCAAAATTTGCAGTCCTTCATGTGAATATAGTCAATTTTTTTTTAAGCAATTTCATACAATCACTAAGATAAAGTGCTCTAGTTTTTGTAAAAATTAAAATATCTCTTATCCTGAAGGTCACTTTAAACCGGAATAACAAAGTAACACATCAAAATTAAAAAATTGAGAATTTGTTCATAAAATCTTTGTACAGAGCGGGCCCCGTTTATGTAATTTTTTGTACATTTTTACTAGTTTTTTCTCACTTTAAAAATAATAGATTTTTTTTTCTTTTATCAATTTTAGAATTTTTTCCTTAAAACATATTAAATAAATATAAAAATCACAAAAAAATCCCCATACTTCCATTTTTTTCAAAAAGAAGTTGTCGCAAGTAGTCGAATACCTTAACGCTCCTTTGCTGCATTCTGAGAACCATCTGTAACTTTAAACGAGACACAGCCCACACTAAGGTCTGAACCAGGTTTGATCACTTGGTGTGAGCATCGCATTCATGTCCAATCGTTTTCTTACATTCTGGTGACTTCTATTTGCTCCACCCTGTACCTTTCTTTTTGGAATCGATGTTAAAATTTGAAATTTAATGTTGAAATGATTCTTCAAGGATCTAATGTTACGATGTTGTATGAAGTCTTGGTCATTTCTAAAAGCAATAAATAATTACTTGTGTAGTTTTAGGAGATGATATCAGATAGGTATTTATAGGCATATATAGGTATCTGATAGGTGCATATCAGATAGGTGTTTATTAATTAACTTATTCGCTGTGGAAGTAGGTTATCCACTGTGGAAGACTCAAAGCTGTTTTTCGGATGAATCATCGTAACAAATGTATTTTTTCAACTATTTCATTTTAGCTTGAGTAGCTCGGTTTGTGTTTCCTGGTCTGTTTTTGATGTAATCCTGTCGAAAACAAACCTACATGGTCTTGTTTTTAGAAATGTCATCATAAATTTTGATTTAATTTTCTGTTTTACGGAGTTTTTAATTTAAATTAATGCTAATATTAAAATTGTTCTTTAAATTTATTTTTTCATTCTGTTGTAATGATAGTTTGTTCAAAGCTAAACGTGTTTTATTTATTCAAGATATATTTTGACTTCATTTATATATATATTCTTAATGTCATAATTTCTTTTTCAGCTTATTTTTAAAGTATGATTGGTTCAAAGTGCTTGTGTTCTATAGTTTTATGTCAATATTAATTCTTCATTTGTTTTTCAAGTTTGTCTTTTCGTACTTATTACTTTGAGTATTCGGGAAATTCTTTTAGTTCTTTTTGTTTGCAGATAGTTTAACAAATTGATGTAATCATATTGGATATAGATCAAACACTAATAAACAAACTGCTTACGCAATTAAGTGACGTCATTTAAGGGGTGTACTAAACTAGGGTTGTGTAACTTATCGTAGAATTTTATAGCTAATTTATAACACCATATTATTGTGAAGTTCTGCACCCAAATAGTATTAAATTTTGCAAAAAAAATTTTTTTTTCTTTCATTTTTAAGCCAAAACATCCAAAAACCATCTAACCGAACTAAATAAATTTTATATAATGTGCGGGGGATTAGCATTTTCTTTTTACTCAGAAAGGAAACGATAAGGGGAAAAAATATATTTTTTCTTTGCAGATTTCATATAAACTTTTTTTATATAGAAAAAGAGAAGAAAAAAATCGTGTTTTTTTCTTTCTTACAAACAGGAAAACAACGAACAATTTAGCGTGGTTTGGACGAATGTAACAACACATAACATTATAGCTTTTTTAGAGATCATAGAATTTTAGAATTTATTTATTTATTTGTTCATTGTAGTGATATTGTTATCAAGTTTCGAAAGAGACATCACTAAAATGTCTTCTTTCAAAAATTCATTGAAGATCAATATCGACTTAAGCCCTTATTAAAACAATTATGTGCAAGCTAGCTGGAGAGATTGATGAGTTTTACTTCAAATATTCACTCATGAGTACAATATGCCCAAATACAATTAGATCCAAAGGATTTTCTCAGAGGCCTCACAGGCAAACAGCAAACATCTGAAATCATAAACACGCATGATAATAGTGAAACACTAAATATAAACAATAGTACTTATATTAAAAATAATATTAAGAAGTAGAAAAGAAGTAAAAAATTCTGATATATACATTATTAAGTTTGAAAATGTGATAAAATACGTGAATTCCTCTTATGAAAAACCTTTTCTTTTTATCATATTTCAATAATTTCGAAATATTTGACAATGAAATGAGAAGCATAATGCCGCATATTTATAAATATTAGAATTCATAAAATCATCATAAGGGGAAAAAAACAAAAAGTCAACATAAATTTGTTAAACAATGTGGTATGCATCAAATAATGAAACTCAGTCATTAATCCTTACAAACACTCCTTAAATATGCATATTTCTTTCTCAGTACATAATGGACAAGATAAATTTAGCATTATTGCACAGAAAAAAGCAAACACAAACCATATTTCCTACTTAAGATAGATCGAACTTAATATTAATGAGAATGTTAATAACATACATCATTTCTTAAAGAATAGTGAAGTCAAAGTACTATATAACATTGGAACGTTATCTGAAAAATAGTTTTTAGATTCAATTCATTTTTTCATATTAGTCAAAGGGAGCATTCAGTGATGCCGTTACATTCAAAGGGGGCAAGTGTACATAAACTTGTGCTTAGAAGGATAAAACCACAAAAATGACCTCATGAATTTTCTGATTAAATATCATTTATTTTCTTACTTAATCAATATTACTGACCAATATTTTCCTTTATCCTTGGCAATTTTTTTCCTTAGCGTCTCTTTCACACCTTTTTCTTCAAGATATGTGATTTTTGTTCCATTAATTGGAAAATTTTCTTACTTAAATTGTTGAGTGAAAAGTATTAAAAATGAGAACTGAAACCAAGGATGCAGATATTTTACAGAATGCGCGTGCGGAATAATTCTTTCAAAAACTTAAAATTTACTTTTTTCTTTACAACTATTCATCTGATCTTATGTTCTAAATTTGCATTTTACTCTTTACACTTAACACTTCTTCAAGATAAGCCTAATATTACAAATATAGGCTATATATATTTCAAGTAGCTCTAACAGTGTAGAAAAATAGTCACAGAATAAGAAAATATTGTCTTGAATTACTACTTCAGTGAAAAAGATGAATACTTCATCCAATTAGGATACAACATTTTTTTTATTGTAACGAGAAAAATGATGAAATACGTTTCAGCTTAAATAAGCCAATAAGGTCAATCCTTATCTCTCACATAATAAACCGTGTATTTAAAAATGAATCACTTATAAGATGGATTAATAGTAAATTACGAGCAATCTACGGTAATCTTAATTAAAGCATTTATCAATTTATTGTTGTTATGAGTCAAAATAAAACAAATCTTTAATTCTGGTGTAAGTTTTCTACACTACAGTTTTTAGCAGAGAACAATCTCTGATATATTGTTCAATAAGCAATTCATATTTAAAGTTGTTTAAAGTGGTTAAAGTCATGTAGGCATTAAAGCCTACATGATCTATTAATAGTATATGTAGGTGTTACTACATCAACAATTGTGTAATTTATATACATAGTTAATTCAGTCTTCTAACATTCTAAACGAGCCTATAAATTCTATAATCATAATGTAATGGACGAACAGTATATTTATAGCTCGAATTAGAATGGTGCATCTGCAAATTCAGAGCGAGCTCTAAAACTATCCATTTTACTCTCTTCCTCATTCAAATTGATAATAAACTATATCAGAATGAAGGGCTAGAATCACAAGGTTTATAAGCTTTATTTTAAGCCTATTCTTAGTAGATATTTGTGAAGCAATTTATAATATGTACCGAAACAAATGCACCCTGATATTAAAATCAAAAGATAAGAATTCTGAATAAAGATTCGGAAATGGTAAGAAAAAGAAAAAAAATCTGATATCATCCTAATTTATTTAAAGAGGGAATTAATTTTAAGATCTTAAAAAAATAATTAAGATATTTTTATTATAAAGAAGATATTTGGCTTATTGGAGACGATTGATTATCTTGTGAATAATGTTTTTGGAGGATTATTAGGATATAAAGAGAACAAAACTAATGATGTCGGAAAGGAATGAGATTTTTTTTTGTCTTGTAGAAAGACATTAATCTGTTATCTAGTGATATGAGAGTGACCTGAAACAGCATTTTTTGCATGGATCATTAGCGCATTTCAAATTTCACTGAACATGCCGCTTCTGTGCAAAAATATTTTAACAATTCGAAGAACAAAAGTTGTTTAATTTAACTAACATATGCCAAGTTAATGTTAAATTAAAATGTATCTTGTCCAGGAGCCGGCAACCTATGGCACGCATACCACATTTGGAACACGTACAATTACTGTGTACATTACTCTTCGAATTTGTCAATTTTTGGTGGATGGATGTTGATCATTTTGATGTGGAGCTTATTGGCCTATATTATCAGAATCACAGAAAGCAACATTTATGGAATTACGGAAATATGGCGGAGATTTTTAATAGTTAGAACAGAAAAATGCGTGTTCTCTTCTTTCCGCTTCTGTTCTACATATATAAGGGAACAAATATTTTTCATATGAAAAATATTTTGATTTCGCAAAGAAGTTCTTTAGCACCTGAGTACTCAGAATTTTGCCAAACTTAAAGACAAAATATATTCCCCTGAAATTGCGATATGAGGTAGATTGGTGTAAAGATAAGGTTTGCATTTAACTATCTATTTATTTAATAATATTAAATAGGAGTAGTTATATTTCATGTTATTTATTTCTTATTTTCATCTACGTTTATAAATGATGCCAAATTAATATATGATATAACTTTAAATCAGTATGTTGATCTCGTTTTCGCAACTCAGCCTGCATTATCGTGGGAATCGACTTTTCCAAAAAATTCCTACAGTAGGGCACCTACTGTAGTACAGTATGTTCCTACAGTATGTTTGGTAGAATGGTTTGGTACCCAAAGCTTCAACGTTGCCGACTCCTATCCGGACCAGAAGGCCTGGGTTCGATGCCCGTACCGCCAAATACCCTCCGAGTACACGCGGAGCACGTGCTTGTTCAATCAGTGGGTCCGAAAGTCTTGTGGGCTGAATCACGAGTGCAGGGAACTGGAGAAAATTTTCCTCCACTTCAGTTCCATGCCTAAATTGTGGAGGTGGTGATAGGTGATGTCGTCATCTATCGTTCCTTCGGGAATTTCTCCGAGCTAAATCGTACTGTCACCTATATGGTGCTCAAAGCTAAAAGCCAACGACAGGAGTACATCTAGCCCGTTGCCACGATGAAAATACGTGGGCCTCGATCTGACTATGTCAGGCAGGTCATGAGCAACAACAACAACAACACAACTAGATATATTAACTCAGTTATTTAAGTTTAAGAAATTATTAGTATTCAGCTATAACTTAAGTACCTTGCACTAAAACAGTCCTCAAAATTATTTTTAATAAATAATTCTTACCTAGATTTTAAAAACACATGGTAATTCTCAGCGGAATTTATGTAAAGAATAAAATTAACTTAAAACACTTATTAGGCATTGTTTGTACTATACATAAAGTGAATTATTCTGCGTCTAATGAGGATAATTGCGGATAGTTCAGTATGCAAGCGTAAAAGTCAAATTATTTGAATTATTGACACAATTTAGTTTTATTCTTAGAGAAGTAACTTTACTTTGTAAGATCATAGCTCGTATGTTTATAAATTGGCTTTTGGTTTTTTTATTTTTTATTATTTATTTGTTTTATAAAAACTAAAATAGTCTAACAGCCACTGATTTCCAAAGTGAACAATACCATGAGTGGGTGTGAGTGATTGAATATTAACGTCACCCTGTTCAGCTACACGAGGGCTTTTGGTGACGGGCCTCATAATTTTGAGCTATGGCCGTGAGACGAGGACCACACCTGAGCTGGCGCACCCCCTTTCCTAACTACCACACCAAAGGGAGGATGTTTGAGCTCTCCCTCCCTTACATGGCGGGTTTTCAGTGGTACTGGGCTCGAACTCATGACACGGCAGACACGAGTCCGTTATCTTGACTATTAGTGCACCGCGGCCTCCCATCAGTGGGAGGCTAAGGATTCTAGAGAAGAGAGGAATACAGGGAATAAAATTCCTTTATTGGTTGGTGTCATAAATAATACACTATATTTTTCATACCTGTAGGATTGATGTAAGAGGAGAAATTACATTCTTTACAATGGGAATTACACTAATTTTATATTGTATGTAACTTCGCTTTTTTTTAGTTATTTGTAAAAAAAAATAGTCATATTTTTCATAATGCTAATGATTATTTTTAATGAAAATATCATACTTGCTTAGAAGATATATTATAAACGCTTTCAAAGTGTGTTTGATATTCATAACCAATATCTAGGCTACAAAGAATAATCAATAATATAATCATTAACAATTCATTACAAATTGGTTTTTGAACAAGTCTGATGAACAAGAAATATTGTAAAAAATTTTTCATGGTAAGTAGGTAGAGCCATTTCCCCAAGATACCTTTTAGATAATTCTAATATTTCTTATTCAGATATTGATTTTAAACACCTTAGAGAAATATATATGATAAATATAGTACTAATGTGCCGTTTTTATAGACTAAAACTTGGGAGTATTATAAGAGAAGTTGTGTGGAGATCAGCGAATAAGATATCGCATGTATATTTATCAATAGAGCATGCAAAAAACTACTAACAGACCGAAATAATATAGAACACATATTAATTGTCAGCAAAAAAATGCTTTTTTTAATCAGAAATTTGAAGAAAAAAACCGAATAATGAGGGAATAAGGGACAACTGCTAGGTTCATTAGTTTCACACAATTAGTGCACAAATCCCGAAGTTGAACTAATTTTGATAGGAATACAGGTGCTTACAGTGAATTATTCCCTGTTATCTATTGATATCGCAAATAAGTCGATGCATACAAATCGGCATGTGCTTGATTTCGAATTTCTAAAGAAGAGTCATTTAGGGATTTGTCACACTAAATTATGTGCACTTTGGTAACAATTTCTTGTTAAACGTGTTATAGACAAGTATTTACTGGAGTCATACGTTGCCAAATATTTATTTTATTTTGGGGATATTTTAATATAATTTATTATTCCAACTTAAATAAGCCAGTTGTATTTGAAACTATCATCTGAATTTAAGAAGAGTTTATGGTATTAGTGAAGTCACTGAATACTCCTGAGAAGAAAGTATTTTCAGTTTAAAAAAAAAAAATCAAATATATTTGTTATTGTTATTAAAGAATTATTTTTCCAATCCATTTTTTAAATCCGTCTTTCATTTAAATCATTTTAAAAATGCAGATCAGAATTTATAATCTGTTATCCGAAGATGTGCTTTGCCATATTTTTATGCAAATTGTATTTGTTTAAAATCGCCATATATAACCATAGAAGCTATTTTAAAGTATAATCCCGTATTGATATCTATTTTTTCAATAAAAAAATTGAATCAAGTACCTTAAAGCTATAAAGAGTGCTGAGACATTATAATTTTAATGTTTGATCAGAATTAGAAATCTTGAGACATATATGATTATTTTTGTAATACATATTATACTTTTTCAAAAGAAGGTTTAAAATTTCTAAAATGTCCTTAGAATTTAATCAAGCTCTGATGGATATAATATGGAATTATAATAATTAAAATATCAGTCATATTAAAGTTAAATGGATTTAGATTTAATTATCTAATGTGTGTACATGCATTCTTAAAACTGCAGGGCACTTGTTCAATCAAAGAATGTTCTAAAGTGATAATTATAACAGAAACACATTTTATACTTTATCACAGTGCTTCTCAAACTTTCAATATTCGCGACCCACTATTCAATCATCATTTTCATTGTGCCCCCTCGATACAATAACAATGTATTGAATTCAATAACACTATACTTTAACACTAAAGCTACCATACGACTTTAACCTCTTGTGTGTCACCGACGTATATAATTGTCTCGCTCAGCACAAGAATTAATTTTCTGGACGTATATATACGTCTTTCTGAAGTACGATCTTTTTTGTGCAGTGCTATCCATAACATTATTCGGAAGGCTGTGGAATGCAATAAAAGGACCTTGACAGTGTGTGCGAAGGATTTCAAAGGATTTGCTTTTTTATTTTTTTTCCCCCCCCCCCCTCAACTTGGATCGTCTACTTGGTAAACGGTGGCATTGGGGAGCAAAACACGTAACTTTTAATCGGTAGTTAAGGAATTAAATACAAACCGTATAAATTATCAATATAAGTGTTCATACAAGCCCATGGAGTCAATAATAATTATCAAACTTGTTCTTAACTTAGCATTGTTAAATTAATAATAAAATATACATTATACACACACAGTACTGATACATTTATAAGTGTATTATATCAGTGTAAATGTGTGTGTATTCTATATTTTATTAGATCAGAAAATATTTTGTTTTTGCTTACTTTCAGTAAATTAATAATTTTTTAAATAACCTTTTGTTTTCGACTTCAATATGCCCGCGCCCCCCTCGTAGAGTTATTACGCCCCAAAGGGGGGAGCGCCCCCAGTTTGAGAAAAGCTGCTTTATCATATTGATTACATAATAAATATGAACCACTGAAAAAAATAACTTAACACATGCCTAAATTTTCAGAATTAATAATTATTTTTGTTTGAAGAACAAGAAGCAAAAAGATAAACAATCACATTTAGATAAAGCGCCATAAACTATGATAAAAGAATTTTCCAATACATTTAAACCAAAGTCTCAGTTAGTTACGATTATTACGCATATTTTTAAATTAATGCGTTAAATCTTTATTAACACAAATACGGAACTTCTATTTACTAAAGAAAGAAAATCATTACGTAAACTTCGGCGAACACCATAAAGTGTAAGGGGTTCATTCAATATTTTATCATCGCCGATGCGCCGAGTTTTACGAGAAAATCTATTGGTACTCTTTAGCAATAACCAACACGGTGCAGTCTTACTATACTTCGACTTAATGAAGCAGTATTCACAACACTTCTCGACTTCCTGCTTAAGTGAGAAGCAGAGAGCGCTACGTAATAAACTTTTCTTTCTTATTCTGTTGTTATAGAAATGGTATTTCGGAAAATCTCAAACTTTTGAAAGAAGAGATTCAACGTTTAATGAGTTTAAATAGTGAACTAATCAAGCTTTAAAAGTCAAGATGTTTAGGGCCTATAAAAGAATAAACTCGGGCAAGCTGCTTTTGAATATAGTAGGAGAGATTAAAATTCCTTGCTATTGGCTGTATCTTCTTGTGTTTACAAAATATACACCAAAAGTTAACGATATATAACAGTATTTTTACTTTTAAAATACATAATTCATTTCGTGAAATTTCCGTGATAAACTTATAAATATTCTTCGCGAAATTAATTTTATTAAAAAAGCATAAAAGAAGTTATTGCGAAACTTGAAAATTTCTAAGAGAGAACACGGCACTTTAGAAATGTTTTGCGCTATTTTATATATATATTAAAGAAAATTCAAGCAGTGCAACATTTGAATCATCATTTTATTTTTCATCAAAAATCAAAACAAAATTTGCAAGAAAAAAAGTAAAATATCCTGTAAATTTCCTTTATTTTATTGTTTTAATCCTCTGATCGGAACATCCGTCTCACATACGAGATTGATTTGCTTTGATGCCTATAGATAATGCTGTGGAGTGGTTTTCGGGGTGGGCTGTACGTTGAATCTTCAGGTGAACTCTGCCCAGTGAGAGGATCAGTGGTAGTACTCGGCGATTTTTTTCAACTCACGATATGTGCGACTTTTTTATCTATCACCGTCTGTCAGACGGATATTCCCATAGTTTTTTCATGTTTCGTATTATTATTTTTTATTACTTTTACATGAATATAAATAATTTTTAATCAGTTTTTATAAAGATACTAATCACAATTCTAGCGATAAAAATATATTTTTGGGCTTGATTCAACCTCACACATCTTATTTGAGCCATACTCAATTTCATAAGCTGTAAGGACATTTAAAACAGCCCTTAAGGTAATAAAATTTTAAAAAAATAAATTACATACCCGTCTGTCAGACGGATGTTTCTAAGTGCGGAAAAAAATGGATGTTCAGGGCAGAGGGTTAATAACAATATTAAATTTTTGTAAATATATATATTTCCTTAATTTCTTTTAACATCATGTATGAAAATAAACACAAAAGTTTTTGCAAGCGAACAAATCCGTGTTTTAGTGATTTATCATGGTATATGAACCAAAACATGGTATATGAACCATTTAACACGGTATATAAGCCATTCCACTCTAGAGCAACACATGAGACACCAGTGACGAAACTCGTGAACCATGGTAAAGTGACGAGAACAGCATCTGAACAGACACTACCTTTCTAAAATTCTACACTACCCCAATGGGGGGGGGGGATTTGTACCTCGAGCACGAAAAAGAGTTCTTGATACTTCTGTTCATTGATCACATAAATAACAAGCCATTTTCAATTCATTAAAAAATTTATGATCCTGGCATTTTATTAAATTTTAGGTGAAAGTCAATTTGTTGATACGTTTTACTATTCATACTTTTACTTTGAATATTTTAAATTAATTCATTTCAATTGATCAATTTTCTGTTGTGTTTTATGGTTGATTTTTCTACTGTAAAACTTTGTGATATTAGAATAGCCATTAATAGTATAAGACAAAAAATGTTCGTACTAATTTTAAGTAAAGATAAAATATCATCTAATATTTCAAACCCTTTTCAAGCAATGTAAATTTAAATTTTTTCAACTCCAAAAACTAATTAAAAAGCATGGAAATATGACTTTCGGTTTAAATAACGAATTAAACTTTAAACTGCATCTTTTAAAAAATTCTAAACATGAAACAAAAACTCCTATACACATTTCCAGGAATCAAAATCGCATTATTATAGTGGTATGCATTTAATCCATCATTGAAATTAGAATCGATCGAAAACATTCTACCAGGAATGTTTTAATTTTACTGTACCATGAATAACTTATCCGCCGACAGAAAAACACATCCCGTGTTGGAAGAGGTTGAAAATTGCAACTGAAAAATTATTTTGAGATATGTTGAATAGTGTAACCTGACTGTGGCAATAACATTCAAATTAGTTTAAGGATACAAAACCCTTTTCTAAATTAAGGTTTTAAAAAAAAATCACGTAATATGAATTTTTTTTTCACAACAAAATCCTTTTGATATCATATATTTTCCTTCTTCAATGATTTCTGATTTTGTATTCCAATAATTACAGTTTTAAAATAAAATCACGGAAAGAGTGAGAAACAAATATATTGCTGTATAATTTTAGCTTGCTCCGTGTTAAGACTTTACCGAGTTAGATACTCCGATTCTAGAAAAATCTGTGGCCACGTTAGCCTAGTAGACAAGGTAACGAACTCGAGGCCGGCGTGTTATGAGTTCGAGCCTAGTACGGTTGAAGACCCGCAGTGTATAAGAGGCGATGCACATCAAATCTGTCAAAGGTCAAACGTCCTCCTGTGGGTGTGGTGTGGAAGTTAGGAGATAGAGTGCCACTTCAGTTGTATTTCTCATAACTTGACCATGGTTCAGAATTACTTAATGCGTCGCAAATAGTGCGACGTTAATATTCACTCACTCACTTGGTAAAGTTTGTAGTAGTATCAGCATCTTCCCACTGAACAAGCAAACTCAAGCACTATGGCCATCTAGCGTTCTCTACGGACATATTCCCCCCACTAACTCAATTATTTTACTTTCTCGGGATTTCTAAGTGGTCAAGGTCACTGACTTGTGCCTGGAATGTCATGATTTTGAGTCGTGTACCAGTGAAGACCCGCCGTGTACAGGGGGCTGTTACTTGGTTATCTAACGTGACTCAAACTCTTTCTCGTTGGCGTTATGTGGAAGTTAGGAAATATGGGAGATCTAGCTGAGGTGCCAGCATCGTCACTTGACCTTTATTAAAAGTTGCGACGTCCTTCGCTAACAGCCCACGTGCAGCTTTATATTGAAAACGTTAAAACAACACTCTATCATTCGTATGATCTCTAAATAAACTGGTAGCTTACAATATACTGAATCGTTTTAATTACTTATATTCACTCTATTAGAAATAAATAATCAAATTTGTTCTCCTTAAATTTTTTCAGTTTTTAGTAAAAATGTGCCCTCTAATTAGATTTTAATTCACTTTAGGCCATGTCATGAAAGTACGGTTTACACATGAGAAATGAGAGTTCAGCAAGGAAAGTAGTCTTCGTATACCCTCAGCTACAAATATAGATGAAAAGAAATGTGAGTTTGTAATAGTATGTATAAAATATATAAGCAAAAAATAAAAAATTCATTCAATAAAAGATGTTTTGATATTCAATTATTATCCGACTACGTTCGGAACTGTGTGATTTTGAAAATGCGTACAAACGATCACTTTTTTTATTATTTATAATCAGATTAGAATACATGTATAAAATTGTTTTCAGAATATTACTGTAATAAAATTACTATAAATGCAATATTTTGGTAAAAAATGAGCTAAAAATTACCTATTTTCAAAATATTTTTCTTTTATCAAAATTGCTTCGATAATAAGGATATTTTGCTTGTGTATAGCGAAGACTTCCCCAGAAGGCTTGAACAAGGATTTTTGAAAAATTTACATTATTTTTAAAGTTACTACCAATTTAAATAATTATCGGTGTTGTTTTGTTAAAATTTCTATCCTCTGATTTTTTTAAAATATGGATAAATTCAGTTCTAAATTATATAGTTCAAAAATCCTGGCCCAGGCTCTGTGCAGATGTTGTAGCTACATACAGGAAAAATATTATTATTATAGAAGCATTTTTCATAAAAGTAGAATGTTTTGAAAATAGGTAATTCTATGTTCATTTTTTGCCAAAATATTGTATTTAAATATTTTTTTTTTTATTTTAGTAATATTCTTAAAACAATTTTATACGTGTAATCTAATTTAATTGACATTAAACATTAAACAAATGTTTATTTGTACACTTTTTAAAAAAAATACCGCACCGAACATAGTCGGATACCTTAAGCAAACACATGTTAATAAGATTAAATTAATATTTTTCATAAATCTCAAGTTATAAATTTTAATATTATTTCTAAATAAATTCCCTTCTCTTCTAATCCCTCTTGTTCACAAAATTATGTACAGAACTTCTCTCTCAGCATCATCAAATCCCTTTATTTAATTTGATGTTTTTTCTTGAAAACCAAGACAAATTATAAAACTGTAAACAAATAAATATATAGATTTTTGAAATGTTTTTGTATGAAACTTCCATTTTTTTCATAGTAAATTTATTGCTTATTTCCATTACAGAATTAGATTATTTTAAATGTTGTTTTGATTCTCACACAAGGGACAATATTTTTGGAATAAAAGCAATGTATATTTAAATTGTATTGAATTCTGAGATGCATACATATAAAATTAGGCATCTAACCGCCTATTGTAGGATGTTGTTATTTCGTCAATGATATTGTTTTAGCAATGTAAGTTGATTAAAAATGTCCCTATTTAAAAAGAACAAATCCGATGTCTTCCTATGAAGTCATAATTTTATTGTGTTGGCAACGTTTCAAAAGTACAAATTTAATAAGTATTTAGATAATGAACCAAGTAACTTAACTGTTTGAAATTGACAATGAAGTACATATCCCTAAAATGATATTTTAATAGTGGTATCAGAAAAGATGTATTTTTTGTTCTGGATTTTGTTATAAAAAAATTATTGCTCTTTGACTTACCGTATTTTTTTTTTACTTTGAATGTATAGAATAATGCGTTATTGATGTTTCTAAATATAGTATATTTCATCACAGAAAACTCAACAAATATATATATATATATATATATAT
>BMAV01006130.1:155023-212962 GCA_019973955.1 Trichonephila inaurata madagascariensis | reverse complement strand
TGTCAATTCACGCTTGTATCTCTTCAAACATAACTTTCCCCAAATTGCCCTTTTGCTTACTGAAACTTCTGTTCTTTTAAAAGCTATCTGTATTTGTATTTCTTGTTCACATTTCGCTTCTTGGGTTTTGGTTGGAAAAGAGTTGCCATTAATCTTGGCCACCATAGAACCCAGAGGCTATGTTAAAGAAAAGACGCGTGAGCCCGTCACAACGTTTGTGGCAACAAAGTTCATTCTTCTAAAAGAAGGACTTTTAAATCGTGAGGCGTCATGGGAGGGGAACTACGCTGAGAAATAGTTTTTCCTATACCATCCCAAACATGTTCAATAGGACAGAGATCCGAGGATCTCGAGGACCAATTATTACTGCTAATATCCTCTTCCTTAAAAAAAATCCTCAACAATATGAGATCTGTGTGGCCACGCATTGTCATTCATAAAAATGTAGTCTGAGTCCATAGCACCCAGGAACAATCTAACATAGGTTTCAAGGACCCCATCCCTATAGCACAGTGCATTGACAGTATTTGCTTCAATGATGCTCAGTGGTGATCGACTGTCCAACATTAGTTTCATTCAAAAAAAAATAGATAGTATTAGTAGAAGTATCCAAAGAACACCAGTGCTTGCAGTAGCCTAGTGGTCAAGTTAGAGCAAAGGTGTTTTCCTAGTCACTTGGCCAAGGTTCAAAATTACGAGGTCAGTCACCAAAAGCGCTTGAGTAGTTCACCAGTGTGACGTTAATATTTACTCCCTCACTCGCAGCGTACCAAGTATAAATTGAATAATTAAACATTTTGTTTTGTAAATTGAAAAATACAAATCTTGATTGGAAGTCAATGTGTTATGTGCGTATTTTTATTTTTCTGTATATTTTACTGTTTATATCAGTGTTTTATTAATTGCTGTATTCTGTGTGTCTGCAAAGCATCATCAAACTTCGAAAAACGGTACATTTATCAGTTCATTTATTTCCTAAAAAATGGAATATTCATGATTTCTACACAGAACACAAAATAATGATTATTCTCCTTTACCAACTTATATTTTAGGTTTGTATTCTATTTTTATAACGATTCAAAACAATAATTAACTTTTAACTTTTTCCTAAAGGTATTTTCTCATGGTAAAATCAAGATTGTTTCTATTTTCAACTCAACATTTAATGATAAAAATGTCTTATTTTGAGGTACGCAAACACTTGTTTTTTTTTTCAATTTTTTCTACCATTCTCTCTCGAAACACCCATTACAACAATATCAATTTAAGTTGAACATAATAAAGTGCAGGAAATACACTCGTGGGCAAAAAAATTAGCGCACGAAGAAATAACTGCGGGATCGTAACGAAACTTGGCATGAAGATACATGTTGGGGAGATATGCAAAGGATTAGAAATTCAGCGTGATTGCGCCGTATAGCTGGTAGAGGGTGTTTAACGTCGTTCTCCATTGAGTATAAAACATGTAACCGAAGTTTGTTTGAGTGTACTGAATCGTTTACAAAGGAAGAGCTGAAGTAGACATGCCATTACGCCATTTTCGAAGACAATATGAGCAGCTATCACAGTTTGATACTCAGGACGCCCTCAACAGACCAATCGTCAAGAAGACTAACACATCCTAAGAAATGCATACGTACAGCCAATTGCTTCATCGGCCGCCTGGCTAAAATACATTTAGGGTCATGTCACCCATTACGTGTGCTGCTCTTGACACCTCAGTTTGGAGTGGTGCCGCTCACGAGGAAACTGAACTGAAATGGAATGGAACCAGGTCGTCTTTAGCGACGAATCTAGATCCAATCTCAGCAGTGATGACAGTCCTGTTCGGGTGTGGAAACGCCGTGGTGAATGCCTCAATCCTGCCTTCGCTTCACAGCGACACACCATTCCCACAGATGGTGTGATGGTATGGGATGTCATTGCCTACAATACACGGTCACCCCTAGTACTGATCCGTGGCACCATGACAGCCCAGCAGTATGTCCATGACGTCCTGTAACCACATGTGTTGCCACTCAAGCAACGGCTCCCAGGAGTCATTTTTCAACAAGACAATGCTCGGATACACAGCAAGGGTGTCACAAGACTGTATCCGCACTGTTACTACCCTTTCTTGGCCCAACCGATCCCCAGATTTGTCTCCAATCGAGCATATCTGGGATCATTTGGGACTGCGAGTTTGGCATACCACGAGTTTGAACAAACTAGAGGTACGGTTACAGCAAATATAGAACAAAATGTCTCAAGACATCATACAGAACTTGTTTGCCTCATTGCCTGATCGCATAGCATCATGCAATCACCTTATATATAGAGGGGGTTCAATAAGGTGTTAAATTCTCCATTCTTTTGTCCTTTCTCTGAAATAAATTATCCTTTTTCTTTAATTTTCTAATCACTTATTTATATCAAAGTAGTCATTACGTACGTAAAATTTCGTTTTTTTTTTTTGGCGACTCCTTCTTGGTGCGCTAATTTTTTGTCCATGAGTGTATATAGGTGATGAGAAAACTAATGCTTCGAAAACTCCTTTTGGTAAAATTGTTTTATCTTCTTAAAATTACTTATATAACTGGAAAGATCAGTAGTTTTCAATAGTTTCGTTTTAATTTCTGCATTATTCTTGTCCAATATTATATTTTTCATGTTGATGATTTTTCTGACTTTATAGAGGTCTTAACTACTTAGTTTTTCGCATATAAATCTAAGAGTAACTACTTGTTTATTTCATTAGGAAACACCTTCTGTGAGTGATAATTTCTCGTTTTAATGACGACTGTTCTATAAAGGCTCTCCTGTTTATCCAGGGTTAAGTACTTTCCAATAATTAGATGCTTTCATTTCTTTTTTTGTATTCAGCTAGGAAACACATTACCACAAAACTTAATGAATACACACATCTAAAAGCTTAAATTGATGTTTTTTTCCTGAAACATCCTTCATTTTACTTATTGAGTGCCAAATTATTGAAATGGAATTAATTTCCTTATAATAAATGAATCGCGGGAATTTTTCTATTTGCTAGCTAAAGGCAATCTCCAATTTGCGTATAGAGATTCATGAAAAACTAATTATTTCCTTTTCTACAATTGATTTCATTGCTTTAGCACCACCTCGAAAGGATAAAAAAATCTCTATTAACTTTAACATGCAATCAACATTATAATGTTATTTTATTTTAATATCAACTAAGAATATCTAAACAAGTCATACTTTTAATTCATTTTTAGAAGTGGAAAAGGATTAATTATACCTCACCTTAGTCACTTTTTAAGGTCAGTCAACGAAACCATATTTCTAAAAATATTTAAGCTCCAAAGCTGGAATACTTATAAATATATATATGTAGGGATAATTAAATTAGATTAAAAATTAAATTCCCTATCTAGCACTTAACTTTTATTTTCTTCATTAGCTCTTCAAGTATCAAACTAATTACCCATTTATTTCTTCCAAACATATGGCCTAGCCAATAAACATGTCTAATTCCAGATCGTTATATTTAATAGCCCTATAAGTCAGCATTAACTTTCAAGTAAACTCATAAAATTCGCGATACTTACCGCATCTGTTTTTTAAGTGTAAACCCACTTAAGATTTTCGGTAGCGTGCTTTTTGTCTCTCTGCTCTTAGCGTCAGAATATGTCTAATTTTCATCAAATAAAGATCCTTTTTAAAAATTCAGCCTGTTTCTGATTCAAAACATGTCATATATATATATATATATATATATATATATATATACAGTCGAAACTCTATGTAATGATGACACTAAACCACGAAAAAAGTTCGTTATATGTTGGAAAACTCAGTACATAGAATTCATCGTTCAATATACGTTAGAATTAACATAAAACAAATTTTAAATTCATATAAACTATATATTAAAAAATTAAGTATTCATAATATTTGTAAATTAATATCTATTTATTTTATGTATCTTACCCACAAAAAAGAAAGAAAAAAAAAGCTGCAAGGAAAGAAGAAAATGAAAGTCGAGTAATACAGTGCATTTTCAATATTAGGAAAATAGTTTCATATTAAAATCTAATTAATTTTAAGGAGACATTTTCTAATTTAAAGCATAAAAGTAATTTTAAACATTTAGTATAAAAGGGAGAATAACTTGAAATGTCCAGAAATATTTTGGAAATAGGGGTGAATCTCAAGAGGAAAAGTTGGTTATATAGAAAATGCACTTCGCTATTGGGAGGTTATTTTTACGAAGAAAATAGTGAAATGTTCTTGGTCCCAGGAAAAATTTCACAATATAGAGTTTCGTTACATGGAGGTTCGACTTTATATATATATATATATATATAATTTTTGGCTTAAAGAAAATATCTGCATCAATGTATTCATAACGCAATAAATATCACGCATAACGTTATCAATATATTTTTTACTATTTGTTTCTTAAATATACAAATGTATCATATCATGCTATCACAGATATCATATATATTATCATGCTATATCATATAAAAACAAGTATGTGGATGAAACTCGCAAAAGAGATAAAAACTATTTAAATTTAAAGCAATAGAAAAAAATTCTTTAATATTGATAACATTATTATTGTAATAAGAGCATATTAATTTTGTTTATACTTTCTTCTTATAATGTAATTGTTAAAAACTATTGAAATTTTTAATATTGTACAAAAAATCTTAAAATTAAACTGGCTTATTAAAAATATAACGCATTAAAATAAACTAAAAATGTGTTATTCAATTTGTGTCGTAAATCCCAGGGTATGACACTACATAATTTTAAATCACCTAAACCAAATATGGATTAAACTATAAATCTTATAAATATATTTGCTTAAGAAAGGCATTTTGGTGCAACACATATTAAAATATGATAAAAATTAGGCATAAAAATAGAATACTCTCCACACCAGTTTTAGTTTGTATTCTACTTTTAATCTTCATATGCAGTGCAAGACTTTTGCAACTATTTAATAAAAAAAATATAAGATTTAAAATTTTTCCTTAAAAAAATTCTTTTTAAAATTTGAAGCATTAAATACTTTCTTTAGTTTGAAGTAGATTGTGTGTTGCTTTGGTATTATAAAACAAAACTAACTTTGAACTTAAGTATTCATAATTTTAAGAAATATCTTCTGCAAAATGAGAAAGTCGAAATGAAATTTTAGTTGGAACGAGCAAGCACGAAATTTTAAGAAGTATTGTGCATTTAAACTTTTTTTTGTATATATTTTTTTTCTTCTTGTGAAACATGGTTTAAAATTATTGCTTCAAAGGGAATAAAAGGGGAACTTTTTCCTGTCCACTGCAAACAAAACTTGCCAAGTTATATTGCAACAAAAAAAATTATATTACTAGCTACTCCTGGAAAAGGGGTTGTGCATTTTTATATTACTTTGGAGTAAGAATATGACCCGAATAATAAAAGCAAATAAATAAGGCCGGACACTTCAAAAAGCAATGAAATGTTTTTGTTTTCAAGACTCCAAGCCATCCTCACAACAAACTATTCTAGACATGTAAAATATGCTCCAGGAGAGATAATAAAAGAATAAAAACGTTTACTTGTTTTGACATATGGCTAAAGTTTTCAACAATTTCTAGGAAACAGAAATATAAAATTATATTTCAATGGATAAAATTTCTTTTCTCATAATTTTTATTTCTTTTTAAAAATCGGAATTGTTTAACGAAGAGAAGGTACAAAAGAAAATTTTCTTTCGATAAAAATCTTGAAGACGGAGCTTAACTAAGGTTTGTGGTAGATTCTCGTCAACTTTCTTTCTTTTTTCTACTTTTTTTCTTTATCTCCGCATTATAAGAGAATATGTGGTTGCAGCATAAAATAAAGCGCAGATGAGAGAGATGCTTTTAAAATACACACTGTTGTTTTTGTTTCAAATTGAATTATTTAAACTGATGAGAAACATATATATCTTTATAGTACTTTGTACATATATATATATTTATAGTACTTTTATAGTATTTATAGTACTTAAAGTACTTTGCTAAATTTTAAAATAATTGTACTTTCTTTTTTTATAAAATTATAGGACTTTTTTTTTAATTTTATTTTTGTTTTCTCACATTGTATTTTTTTAGAAAATATATTTTACGAAAATGTATGTATGCATCATTATTATTATAAATTTTAAAAAAAATAAAATGTTATTTTTATGAATAATAATTTTCAAGACCAGTTTATAGTTCTCAGAAGACGGATTAAGCAAAACTACCAGAGGAACATTCATTTGAGACAAGTATAATTTTTTAACATTTTCCGGAACAAAGTAGGGCTCCGAATTAAAGTTCTGCCATCGCGCCGATGTTAAAAAATTATGAATTTCTACAAAATATACTTTTATCGGAAATTAGAAAAAAAAATTGTAGTGTAAAAAAAGGAACACACACAAAATTGTTATTTATAAATATCTATTATAACACACACACACACATTACTTGAAATTATATAGAAGAAATGCCTCAAATTTATTTAATATGTTACATACATACAATATAAATCAATGCATAGCTATTAATAGAATTTAATTAAATACTATGACTTAAAATGTTTGGATCAAGGACACCATTATATATTTCTCATAAAGTATAAATAACATTGATTAAAATTTAAACATTCTTATTAACTTATTTTGCACATATTGATTGTTAATTAACTTAATACTATGAACTAACATGAGAATTATTGGTTGCTGACCATTTAATTTTGAATCCCTGGCAAGATAGATACCCTACGCAGTATTCCTCTTTCAAAACTTCCATGCCAACGTGAGGATTTAAGTTTAAAAGGATTCAACGTATACCAGTCTATCTACATTATAGAGCTATTAGAGCTCCACAAAGAAAACTCAGAACTTGAGTTTGCGATCATAACTACGCCGCTACCATGGCCTTGCAAAACCTATCTAATATTAGCCAGTGGACAGGAGACGTTTCAAGAGTTTCTTTAATAATGAAGGTTGTTGTAAATATAAGACTTTTTACAATAAAGAACGGAAAGAAACAGCTTCCCCTTATTACCATTTTTTGTCAATCTGCGCAAGACTGTTTTTTCACAAGTGATTTTTAAGGACAAATCTAGTTGCTTATTCGATTTTACTTTTTATCTTTTGCCATTATTATTTGGTTTTCTGACCATTTCCATTAATCGATCCAATATTCTTTCGTGATTTATAACAATAAAGTGATTTTTCAGATCCAAAACAAAGATAAGATACACTGAAGAGCCAAAACATTATGAAGGCCTACTCAACAACACGTTGAGCCTTTTTTAAGCTTGCAAAATAACTGTAACACACCTTGTTGTAGATGTCAAAAGTTTGTTTTAATGTATTGAAGACAAGTTGTTCAAAATATCGAAGTAGTGGTTACGTAAATTTGAGATATTCCAAAAAGGTAGTTTTTGATCTGTGAGCTGCATTTCTATGAAAGCCTAAATATACTGAAATGTTTAAGATTCGTAGAGTTAGGCTGCGAAAGAGATTAACTGGAATTCATCATTATGCCTCTCCAGTCACTCCAACACAGTTCGACCCTTGTAAAATGGGTAGTAGTCTTGTTGGAAGATTCAATTTCCATTTGGGAAGACATACGTCATGTAAGGTTGCAACTGATCCGAAAATACATTTAGATATAGTCCATACTTTCATGGTTAATTCTACCACTACTAAGGGTACCAAGACTACCTATGAAAACGTTCTCAAGTTATAACACTGCCACCACCATCGTGTGTAAAATATGTTGTACATGATGAGAGCAATTCTTCACCTAGAAGACGGCACTCTCTGACAATATCATCGACGGGATAAAATAGTAATCTTGATTCATCCGACCAGGCAACTCTCTTCGATTTATACATGTTCCTATCTCGATCTTCACAGGCCTAATTTAGGCGTAGTTAACAAAGACACTAAGTGAAAAGAGGCACAGGAGCAGGACGCCTGCTTTGCAGTCCCATACCCAACAGTGCCTGCTGAACTGTGTGATCCGAAACACTTGCACTTTTACATACATTGGGCTATCAGTCGAGCCACTGTCTTGTGCCGATTTTTCTTTATTAATTGGAACACTCTCCTACATCTATTTTCCTTGATAAGGCGTGGACGTTCTGCATTTTGAAATCTACTGCTTGTTTCAATGTCATTTAGCCACTTTGCGTAAATACTAACAACGACTGATCGTGAACAACCTAAGAGTTGAGGAGTTTCAGAAATACTAATTCCGACTTTATGAGACATTTCAATTTGCTATCTGTAGAATTTGTTTGGATCAGAAACCATTCATAATCTAAGCAAAAGTAAAGGCAAGAATATTTCCTTATCTTCTCCATCAGCAGTTAAATTCTATTTCCACTTAATCTCTTTTCCTTACATCATTTAGACCAATTCATTGAAAAATGGCAGATTTTTAATAATGTTTTAACCCTTTATCTACCCCATTATGATTTACTGTAGTTTTTTTATGCAATATTTCTTTTGAATCCCTACATTGAAAATTAAGGTATATACATAAAGAAATACTCAGCTTTGGGAAATTTAATCCGTTAGAGCTAATTAATTAATTAAAGATATTCAACGGTAAAATTAATTATAGGCACTGTTCACTTAAAATAAATAGTCCGATCGTTTCCTAAGGTCTTCATTAACATTTAGAAAATATAAGACATTTTACTTTTGACATTAACTACTTTTTCGGAACAAAAATGACAATCTTCGCAATCCGCTGAAAATGCAATTTCCTATAAAACTATTCATCTTCCCCGCTAAAATTCTCACCACAGAACCCATGCTGCCATATACATTGGAAGAGTGGATTTAAAAAAAAATATTTCTGCTAAGTATAGTCAGAGTATTCCTAAAAACGATTATTCTATGTAATTTTAAATTGAGTGGTACTTATAAGTACCTTCGGTAGAT
This sequence comes from Trichonephila inaurata madagascariensis, assembly GCA_019973955.1. Classification (NCBI taxonomy): domain Eukaryota; kingdom Metazoa; phylum Arthropoda; class Arachnida; order Araneae; family Nephilidae; genus Trichonephila; species Trichonephila inaurata. The sequence continues at coordinate 204,030 of BMAV01006130.1, read as the reverse complement.
AAAGGGTTTTAAATGGAAAATATTTGGAATTTTTCTGAATTTAAATTAAGTTAATTAGTTTCCTGAAAACTGTATGCAGGCATTTAAAAAATATCAATATAATGTCAGTTTACATATATTTTTACCAATTTACTTCTTACTTTCTTTTTTTTTGTTGCATGTTCTGATATCAGATACATATTTGGCACATTTGTGAATTCCATTTGAAATTTTTATACCTAGAAAACAAAATTTAGCTTGATATCAAAATTTAGCAAATACGTTTTTTATCAACAAAAAAGTTGCCTGGATGCGTATTTCAGTGCATTAGCATATACAGTACAGGAAGAACAGAAACATTCACTTTAAAAACCATTTAGAACAAAAGCAGAATGAAATATAACCTCATTTCAGTAACAAGTCCAATAAATAAAACAATTTTAAAGGGAGAAAAACGCCATTTTTCTCAAAACTTTAGGAGACAATCTGTCGTATACATTAATTTTATCATTTTTGTCCAGACTGTTCTGAAGTCTTATGTAGGTCACGTCTGTCGAATTTCAATGATAGTAGCATTTTTCAAGTCCTCATTTTTTCTCCTTTTACAAAATAATCCTTATCAAATAAGAAACCACAAGGGAAAATCAAGAATAAATTTTTCATTAGGGATTTTTTACACCGTATTTTTCTCCCTAATAGTACTTTTTGTACTAATGTTTTTTTTTAAAGTTATATGTGATACGATTAGTTTGCAATACAACACGCCAAAGCTATTACGAGTAAAGTATTATTTTTTTTATGTAATTAAATGGTAAATTAACCTAAAATAAGAAATAAAATACATTATATATTCAAATTTTTACAATAATTCCTTCCATTGCCCCAAACAATTACAAACAAAAGTTAAGGATACAAAACAAATATCCATGCAGTGTGAAAAAGAACGCTAAATTTCTTACGGTATGGTTTTGCCTCCAGAACTATGTGATCCTATTAACAAAAAATGTAAGTTTGGTGGAACATGTAAGCATTGAACCTAATTCATTACTGTTTAAATCATGCACCGAAATTATAATAAGCATCTCTAAAACACATATCAGAATGGAAAAGTCCACCGAGAAGTTTGATATACTGTCAACTAGTTAAAGGATTCTATTGAAAACATCAACCAGAGTTTTGATGCAAGTCTTTTCTTTCTTCTAAGATATGCAAATTAAGATTCTCTTGTTTGTTGGAATCATTTGTGGACCACAAAGACGTTGTCCTGTAACATCATTATCATTATCAATCGGGGAGAGTGATTAGCATGTTAAATATCTCTGCAATCTACATGGCTACGAACAAATTCAATGTGATGACACAGCTCATTGTTGTCCCTGGAATAGGATATATAACAGAAAGTAGGGTGTAACAGGCAATAACCTGGCATTACGCACCTAAAAAATGAACGGAATAATACACGCAGTCTATCTCATACTCAAGATGCTTACATTCTATTATTACCTTAAAATCAGTTCACAAAGATAAGAAATAAAAATGCAATATGTTTATCACTCCTAAATTTAGTTTTTCTGCTCTTTTTATTAAGGCATTTAATACATCATTTAAAAACTCCTGTAGATTTCATTGTAGGTCAATGCTATGTTTTTACTAGATCCAAATTTTTTCTTTTAAATTTCGTAGAACTATTGCTTACTGGTTCCTACATTATTTGCATATGTCTGTAGATTGAGATATGAATGCTACAGAAATCATTGCCTGGCTCAATGTTTAGTTAATGGTTTCGGAAAACTTAACAAAATAATTTGCTCATTTATCGCAGCAACGTTCAACAAAATAAAAAATATCTTCTCAGTTTAACAATTACTTTTTCCACTCGTTGAATATGATGTGGCTATTAGATAAAATATGTGACTGTAGAAAAAAATAATATTTCAGGATGATATGGGTACCCATAACATGATTTATTTTGAGATATATTCTTCGAAGTATGTGTATGGATTGGAGTTTCACGAAAGCACCTTCAAGTTCTAGCTGTTCCATGAGGTGAATTAGTTTGGGAACCACTGATCTAGAGGAACAACTGTTGTAGCAAAGTTTACCTGCACTTTTTTAAAGTCTATTTTTCATATAAAGCTAGTTAGTATTATTGCTGGGATGACGTATTAAATTGCGTGTGCTAAACATTTCATTCGTTTGAAATGATAGACAAAGTCCGGAAACACTGCAGATGACTTTGTAAATTTGCTTGCAAATTTCTCTTCTTGCAGCCCAGTTTCCAAATTTCATGTTATGATTTGAAGTTATCTAACTGATGTTCTTCTACGCATAATATTCACAGCTTCACATTTGTCTTTTTATTACTTTTCTCGTTTATATTTCATTAAAATTAAAGCTACCCTATTAACTTTCCATCAGTTATCTCAGCACTGTTAAATGCTCTAAGATCATGCACACACAAAAAAATAACCTGGATGTCATGCTTTTCACAGCATCATACAAATAGAAGTACACTAATGGATTTACAATAATGTAGTTTATACCAGTATATAAACCAATAAAAATAAGGTTTTGTTTCTCACTAAATTATTAAATTGATTAATCAATGACACAGCTATGCAACTTTAGTTTGGTTCTTTTATAATGTGATACAATTAATTTTGCAATATTTACAGTAAAGTTCGTCAGTAATCATCGTAGAACCAAATAATATTTCCGATCCATCAATTCTTGTTTTGAGCAATTCCACTTTAAAGATTGCTATGATTTTCTGTCGTATTTTGGTAACAGGCTCAAATTAACTTCAATTTTTATTAGTATTTTCAGATTACTTTATATTTTGCTTTTTCAATGTTTTTAATATTTGGCAATACTTGAGCAGTATTTTCTTTTTAGAGAAATAAGGGAATTAACAAGTCATCTCGTGTGTTTTCTAAAATAAGAAAAACATCTGATCCCGAGATTTTTTCCGGATATTTCAAGGGAAGTGTTTTCTTCATAAATAAAAAAAAAAGATTTATTTTCAAAGTTTAGAAATAGAAAGTTTGATGTTTCATGTTGAAGGCAGCATAGCTCAAGAAATTACAAATTTGTGTTTTAAATATAACAGGGGAAAATGAGAATTAACCTTAGGGAAGTATTGAATCTTTAAGGCAATGAAAATTTTATACAGCTTCGAGAGAAAAAAAAATTCATTTAAAAATTCCTATTTGGATTTACTTGAGACACTAAATAAAAATGTTCTGAAACTGAGGAGTTGCCAATTTTATTTCAAGCAACAGAATACCATTAAAGAAGTTGTCAAGCAATTGCAAATACCGACTTCTTATTTTGAAAACGTATCAGATAGATGTAATCTTAGCATCCTCTTCAATAATAAAGCAAAAAATAATAGAGTTTTATGACAGATTCATTATTTTTCAAGAATTCTATTTCCACTCCATTTACTACACAACTCTTCAAAAATATACAATCATATAGATTTTTTTTTTCTTAATTTCAACTCAACTCTGTCAGTAACACTAAAGTAATTAAAATAACTAAATATATTTCAAATACACTCATGATCGCTTAATCATAGAATGTGAACAAGAAATGGTCCAGAAACGAAAGAAATGCTTTCTGAAAAATAATTGAAAATAATTTTCCAGTTTATACTTTTAAAAGGGATTTCATTAATACAAACTTCTAATTAAAACAAGAATAAATTTGTTTGATATTCACATTTTTTTCATGCTGCTTTAAAATTAAATTGAAGTTTCGAAATTTTAAATCTGCGCCATGGAGCTGTTTCGAGAATGATTATCAGTATTAAAGTAATTTAAATAAAAGGAATTTATTTCAAGATAAAACTTTTATAAAAAATTCATCACATTGGAGTTTTGTACAAATCAAGAACATATGTTGGTTATCTGAAAACTTTTTGGAAATTACTCAATTTTTATTTTTAATTTCAAAAAAGTTGCTCAGTTAATAGATTTCAAATGACAAAATATTAAAGCACACACACAGAGAGAAATTATTTTTGTTTTTAAAAAAAGATAAAAGCTTTCGGTAGAAGATATTTTATTAATTTCCGAGTAGAGTTTAAATACGTATATATGTATATTTTGGAGAAATGAGACTCAGTCGTTCATCATGGAATCTCAGAAAACTAGTGACTACCAAGGACAGGACCAGGTGTAAAGTTAAAAATATTATTCCCATTTTTGAAATAATAAAACTACAGACTTGAAATACGACAGCCTTTTTTTTTGTTGTTGTTGTTGAGGAAAGAAAGACTTCAAACGAGTTTTGCGGAAATTTATTTTCAAGGTATCATTACGTAAGCGTAAATAAACATACATCAATTTTAGAAAGTTTAGTCTTGTTCCTATTAAATAAGGATGCAAAGCAATAAGAATATTTTAAATACAATCGAGAGCTGAAGTCTTGAATTCAGAAATAAATAACTTAAAAAAATGTATTGCCCTACACCGTCAAGAAAGTTACTTAACAGCTTTAACACATATTGGAGAAAATTGACTCACACAACACGAGTGCTTAGAAACTATTACACTTATAGACTGAAAATTCATCATAAATGTTTCTTTTATTCAGTACATTTTCGCTAAGGATCATCTTCAAAAATGGTGTAAAAGAAATTTTTACACTGTACTTTGAAAATATTTATATATTTGAAAATACTAAGAATGAATGAAGTTCGATTTTAAGAAACATATCAAAACCCGCCAAAATATAAGTAAAATAACTAGGGCTGATGAATATCGTACAAAAATTAGATGAAAAAGAAACTACAAGAATCAGAGGGGTAGAACTATTAAAATTGAGAATACTGAAAGATTCATTGGTCTAAAATGGAGATCCATTATGATTTCTAAAGCTGTCAACGAATTAGGCCAATGAATTAGGGTTAATCTATGCTTAATAGGTATTCACCGTACATCACAAATTTTAAACATAATATAAAAAAAAACAGTAAAATATTGCTTATATCTATATACACATGGGAGAAACACAATACAGTAAAATAAAATGAAAGTATGAATAGCGTGAATAGAAAGATATCTTATATAAAGCTGGATATTAAGAGAAATTTTCATATATAATTAACAAGAAAAATCAAGATAAAAACGTACATGTACAGTTCTGGACAAAATTGCAGACACTTTTTAAAATTGTTGTCTTTTAAGTTTGTATGCTTATAAAACATTATACGTTGAACAAAATGCAAAGTATTTCATATCATTTTAAAGGGAAGTTAATACTGAATTCAATACAAAAAACAAAATTCAAATATTTGCAACACATAAAAGTTATGCTGCAATAACTGTCGATATTCGTTTATATACTGATGATAGCAGATAGTTATCAGAATTTAGTGAGGTTGTCTTTATTATTTATTGCAGCTTCAATCGATGTTTCATTGAGCTGAAAATAGTTTTAAGATCTTTCTTCGTTCTTACATGATGTAAGAAAATAATTCCTTTTTATTTCATGTGTACCTCATTCAGACAAGTGTTTTCAAATGGTGCCACAAGTTTTCGATAGGATCGAGGCCAGGACAATAACTCAATGATCTTAGAACGATGCCAGTCTTTCAATAACTTTATTCTGTGGCAAGGAGAATACTCTTACTGAAAAATAAATCAATCAGTGTTGGTAAAGAGATCCCTAATGGAAGGCAGAAGTTTGATTTCTGGCATAGTGTCAATTTATTTCATGACATTCAGTGTTTTGTCGATGATATGCAGAGGACCAATACCATCCACTGATATACATGACTGAATGATAAAGCTATGTGGGTACTTCACAGTTTCTTGGTTGAAGCCAGGATGTAAGCGTTTCTGGTTTCTACGTCTTACATATTTTAGGCTATCACTACTGGAAAACGATATTTTAGTTTCCTCCCTGCATATAACATGTGAAAAATAATTATTTATTACATTTCGTATTTCTATTCAATTCATTTTATTTGTTTGCTTTCTTTTTTGATCTTATATTTTTGTTAGACTTCAAAGAAAATTAGATTTTTAAATACGTTCTTAGTTTTGAAGAGTAAAAAAATACCCCGAATTTATGTAATAGATTGATAACAATCTAAGTCGAATTCTCGTAAGTCAAGATATGATTTTACTTATAAATGCATATTTTTTTTCTTTTATTGCGGGCCAAAGACGAAAGAAAATTATAGTTGAGAAAAAATGTTTCATAAAATCTTACATAATACAAACACAAAATTGCAAACCTAAGCTATTTTGATGTAGGTTTCATAAAATCCTAGTCTACCGGTGTAAATATTTTTTTCTTCCGTAAGCTTTACTCTTAGAATTCTAATAATTTTTTATTCCTTGTTTTGTTGAAAAATATGCGCTAATCGTTGGAATCTAGATTTTATAGAATTTGTAATACTTTTCTTTAATTAAGCTGAGACCTTCTATCAAATTACAATCCTTCATTCGATCTTCTGATTTAATTGGGTCTAAAGACTTTTCCTTGATGTCTTGCTCATGAATTTCTGTCAGATCATCAATTGTCAGCTCCTGTTTGTAAAAACCCAGCAGCTCTTTAACGTCTTCTCTCACCCCTTCTATAAATTTGTTTGCCTGGCAAGATTCACAGCTTCTTTAATCACATTATCATTTTTACCTTTTCCATTTTTTTCCCTTAAGCAAAAAGTTAACAAAATTTAAAAATAACGTAACACTTGGTTTGAAGAAACGTAAATCGAGGTATTACTGTACATTATATGATAATTTTAACCAATGTTAACAAGTACAACGTATGTATTACTCTTTGAACGACTTACATTTTAATCTGGCTTGCATGCCATTTGAAATTATTTTAATTTGAAACCACATGCTTTGTTTTCTTAGGCATATATATAAATATATTATAAGCATTTAGGTAAATTTCTATAAGCATAACATTTTTCCAAAACAACTTTAGGAATAAATATAATTGGAGAGCGCTGTTTTTCAAATCATCTTTTCAGTACTAAATTTTAAAATTTGAATTTAAGAAATAATTTTTAAAAAATTATAACAGTACACATATATGATAAATCGTTCTTCATAAAGATGAAGACTGATCATTTTTTAGCTCTAATGACAAGAGTATTAAACAAAATTTGCGATAGTAAATTAAATTCTTCTATACCTCTATGTCGTAGACAATTAGAACTGTGAAAAAGTTCAAATTTATGAATAAGTATTCACCAAAGCTTTTTAAAGTTAAACAATTTTTGTATGAGATAGATTGATGTTAAACTAGTAGATAACTTCCTTGAAATTTATTTAATTCATTTGAGCTCTCGATAAAGTCTTAGTCCCATGAAAGAGAGGGAAACATATATAAATAATATAATATTATTTATTATTTGGTTAATTCGAAAGGATATTATTCAAAATTGAATGGAATAAATATTGAATCGTTCGAAAGGTAATTTCGTTTTTTCGCAACCGATGTCTTAAATGCACTTTTCACAACCATCTTCACATTTTAGTTGCATTGCCATTATAAGAATTGATAGCTTATATAACAAGGCTTGATTGTGTGTGTGTGAAAAGGTTCTGTAAATTCTACGTAGTTTTAGGTTAGTGCCCTATGAAATATGGAAAATGAGAAGCAGCATTTTCGACAGATTTGTCTTTTTTATTAACGAAAAGGTAAAAATGTTGTTCTAGTTGAAGAAAAAATATACGATATGTATAGAGAAAATGTATTGACAAAACTCCAAGGCCCAAATTCACTTATAAAATTTTGTTCCTTCAACTTTGAAGTTGAAGATATATCACATTCTGAAAAACTATTTGAAGCCGATGAAGACATAGTAAAGGTATTATCTGGTGCAAAATGGAAAATAACAATTAGTGAGATTGCTGACAGATTAAATTTATTGAATTTGACTGTCCATGATCATTTGAAATGATTAAGTTTGATCTCAAAGCTCGACATATGGAGTCCTCATATTCTTATGAAAAGAAATTTTTTTCGTCGTGGTGGATCTAGTATTTACTTCTCAAATGTCAAGAAAATGATATATATTTAATCAAATCATTTAGGAAGGGAAAATGGTTGCCTGCAACAATATTCAGCACAAGAATTCATAGAGAAAAAAAAGATCTGTGTTGCCATAGCATTAAAAACATAGAGCTGAAATACAATATGATTTTAATGCTGAAGAAACAATGCTAAATTTCAACCAAAAAATTATTAATTTACAATTATATTTTAAATAGCAATAAATAAATAAATAAATAAATAAATGTTCAGACTTTTGGCCAAAAAATTCTGTTTAATATATGCAAAAGGAAACTCGCGAAAATAAATTCAGGATCCCTTATACATGATTCCTTTTATACATGGAGGTGTTTTATGTATTCCCTTCTTCAAATAATTTGCAAAATTACTAAATGGTCAAAAGTGAAATAAAAATTTATTTTTAGAGACTCCTAAATTTTCTTAAAAGATAACCTATATTCTCAAAGATATCATGATATTCAATTGACTTTTTTATGAATTTGTTTTACACTTGAGTGAAAATATATTTCGAATAATAAAAACAAATAAATAAGACCAGACTCATGAAATGTTATGAATTTTTGTTTGCAAGTATACTTAAAGAACAACAAGCAGTTCTTGGCAAAAGAATATGAAATAGAAGGAAAAAGTATTAAACAGAAAAATGACATTAGTTTGGAAGATGATGTAGTTGAACTACGACAACTTATACAAAAAAACATACAAGATTATTTGAAGCGGAATATATATATATATATATATATATATAATTTTTATGGAAAAGATCCCACATATTCATTTGTAACCAAAAAAATGGTGCATTGCAATTTTGTTTTCAGAAGGTTCTGGAAAATTTCGAAATATACTTTAACCAGAAATATATATTACGAAGACATGAATCAGGCATTATTTCTATTTGAAAAAATTTTCTCTTTCCAGGCAAAAGTAAAATATAGGGTGAATGGTTTATTTCAAATTGCGTTTTTGTTCTTGTTTTTTACGTTCACTCTATTAGTTATTCATTGTAATCAAAATAGAATTTATTCTTGAAGTATTATAATCTAGCACCATTACAAAATGAAATAATACTTTGAATAAATTTCGCCGTTTAGAAATAAATGTGAATTTTGAAGGAGTAAATGTTGCAAAGCCCACTAAGAAAAATATTTATAGTCTTAGAAAATACCGGACGTGTTTTTCTCTGAAGAGTTATAAAATGTTTGGAATCTCATTTAAAATAATATCTATTTACTCTAATTCCATCATTATGAAGTCCTCTTAGCTGAATTTTGTTTCTAAAATCTTGTAATTCATTTAATTATTTTAATAGCTTTTAATAATTTGATGCATGCCTTAGTTGTTTTAAGCCATCATTATAAACCCATTGTTAAAGATTTTCTATACTACGGTACATTCTCTCTCAATTCTGTTTTTTATTATAACGGTGCTTTATGATATTACTTGGTTAAGCCTAAGGATAATGAACCAGATCTCGGGGGTAAATACATTTAATAACATAAAATATCTCAATTACAAAGGACGGTTATACAAGACAAATAAAGGTAACCATTTAGAGGAACAAATTAAAGTAAATTAGTTTAAAAGCATTCCAAGATTGGTTGATGAGGTGGATGATCCTAACTCATTCAAATCCGAGCTCTTTCTGCCTGGTGAAAGCAGTGTGTTAAATGTTTTCGTTACAGTCACCAACCTGCCTAATATGTGGCGGCATCTACATTTCAGTCTTTGCAAATTTCTTGCTTTATAGATTCCCCTTCTGGTTCTGTTGACATCTCGGCTCTGAATCAGAATGTAATTTTTTGGCGCGTCCTCATTTCCTTAGAGGAGTCACAGGACCAGTTGTGACGGGCTTTCATCGCGATTTCCATTAAAGCCCTCTTGGAGTTCTTTGGGGCCAAAAAGGCTGTTCTTTCCAAACAACTCGAGAAGAAGAACGTGAGAATGCAAGTTAGGAATATTATATATAGTAGAAGTTTAGCGTTCGCGGGGTGGCTATGTAAAGTTGCTATATGAGGTATATGTTTTTTGATTAGAAGGGATTAAGTTAAAGTTAGAGGAAATTCCAAGTTCAAGAATTAACCTACCCGTACCTGTGTGTTCAAGCTAAAGTTGGATATCATTCCACAAGGAGTAAAGCCACGCCAGTTAGGACCAAGAGAATAGCTATTACCTACGATATAGCGGTAAGCGTCTTAAATTAAGATATAATGAAACTGCGTGTATTAATGAGATTAGAGGTAATCTGTAAAGTCAGATATAATGGTCAATTACGTGATTATTTGGTAATACGAATTGTGTTTTCTCACTCCAGACTTGCTTAATTTGATTATTATTATTATGGTATATAGTGTTTAAGTGTTAAGATATTAATAAACAAATATTAAGATGACAGATTTGCGTGATTCTTCGTAATTTCCTACAAATACAGGTCGCTTAGATAATGTAGAGATGGGGCACCTAAGGGTAGGTGACTCACTCAGTGCCTCTTCCTACTTCAGGCTCATGATAATCCTTTAGAGCAGAAATACGATAAGTTCCAAGGACTTGGTCGGGTTTGGCTAGGTCATATGTTACTTGTGATCTCAAGGTGAGAATGAAATAAGAAACTTACTCTTTGGCATGAGTTTTTTACTTCTGTTGTTCCGACTTATGGTATGAATGGTCACCCAAACTTTGTCACTTGTCACAGATTTGTAGTATGTTAGTCTTCTTCGTCGGTCGAATTTTTTCGTCTGATGATCCTGTTTCTTTTCAACTCTATCTCTGACATCTAAGAAAGAATTAGCAATCCCTTGAGATATGAGGTAATTTCCGGTACGAGGTTATTATTGCCAATCTCTTGTCGAATCTCATGCCTGATATCGCCTGACATTTTCAATTGTCTTCCAAATTATATATAGGCAGATTTGTGTTCGGTGGTGTCTCAGACTGAGGTATTCACTGTGAAATGAATTAGTGGCAACCTCCCAAGCCGAATGTTCTTCCCCCTCCAGAATTGCTAGTCAAAGGTTCTTGTTGATTCTATTGGTCTTTTGGCCCTGTACTTGGGTCGGACGATCAATTTGCACGTCAGAACCTCTTCGGACCTCCAGCGAGTTTCCTGGGTCTTCGTATACCCGAGAATAGTTCACCACCTATCGAGCCCCATTTTGTAACGGTGCTTTATGCTATTACTGCAGTATTTCTCATAATTTTCAATATTTGCGACCCAATGTACAATCATAATTTTCATCTCCCCCTCCCCATTAATACAAATAACAAGGTTTTGAAATCCATAATACTATACTTTGACACTAAAGGGGCAATACGAGTTTTTTTTAAGTGCCACCGGCGTGTATAAACGTTTCGCTCAGCCAAAGCGTTAATTGCCCTGGAAATATATATACGTCTTTCCGTAGTACGATTTTTTCTGTGCACTGCTATCCATAACACTATTCCAAAGGCATTGGAATGCAACAAATGTACCTTGAAAGTGATTGCGAAGGATTTACTTATTTCAGAGGATTTCCTTATATATTCCTCCTCCCCCCTCCAATCATCACATATGCTCGCCTGAGAGGAAAACGGTGTCATTGGGAAGCGAATCTTGTAACATCTAATCGGCATAAACCGTACAATTATCAAGATAAGAGTTAATTTTGGTATATAATTTTATATATGGCAAGCCCATGGGGTTACTGTTAATTATTAAACTTATTCCTAACTTAGAACTGTTAAATTAATAATAAAATACATTGTACAGTATTGATACATTTTATAAGTGTATTACATCAGAGCAAATGTTAATTTAATTTTTACTATGCCAGATTGTATTGTGTTTGTTTACTTTTAGTAAATTAATAATTTTTTTTAAGTATTCGTTTTTTTCGGCTTTTCAATATGCTCCCCCCCCCCTTTCGTAGGGTTGCCACGCTTCCTTAGGGGGCGCATCCCACAGTTTCAGAAACGCTGTATTACTCGGTTAAGCCTAAAGGTAATGAATAAGAGATCTCACAGGGGTAAAATAATACATTTAATAACATAAAATATCACAATTACAAAATACGGTAAAACAAGAAAAATAAAGGTAACCATTGAGAGGAACAAGTTCAAGTAAATTAGTTTAAAAGCCATCGGTGATTGGAAGCCTAGGTGTGGGTGATTCTAACTCATTGGGATCCGAAACCTCTCTGCTAGGGAAAAGGAGTGTGTTGAAAGTTCAAGTGGCGGTTATAAACCTGTCCATAATGTGGCGTCATCTACAATCCTTTCTTCTAAATTTTTTGTGCGTTGCGTTATACCATTTTTTCGATAAAGTATAATAAAAACCTGTTTTTGTGCGGTCCTTTTCTTAGGGGATTTTATTTTTGTGTGATTTCAAACTAAAATATTTGTTATATGTAAGTATTTATGAAATTTCAAGCTTTTTTTAGTGTTTTTTTTCTTTTAAGCTATCCCTATCTACGGTACAAATATAGGTTTTACTGTATTTAGAAAAATTATAATATTGTAATAATAGGAAAAAAAAATTGTGGTGATACATTATTTCTCCCCAATTTACATTTTTCTGGTTTGATCAGTAAATTAAAAATTCAATGCCTTGTGATTCATTTCACTTTAACATTATTCCACATAAAAGTTATTTTAGTATAACTTTGAATTCCTGTTAAATAATTCCCGTTAGAGAATTAATTAAGAAGTTAAACGTACAAAATACATCTACGAATGTTTAATAAATAACACTCAAAGTTTTTAAATGTTAACATTTTATTAATCTATAAAATTAATTCATTAAGATTTTGTTTCAAAATATTTGAACAAGGAGAAGCAAACATAAATTTACTGATACATCATATCACAAATGTCATGTTTGCTTTTTTAAATAATTCTTCGATAGAAAAGATTAGTTAAAAACTTTAAAGTGGTATACCACATCCCATATATTTTCAGATGATCATAGCTAAAAAAGTACTTACAGATGTTCTACAATGTGAATGTTTTTAAAACTCTAAAAATAAAATTAAGAGTCACAATGATTAAAAAAATGAAATAAAATTCAAATATGAATCACTTAAAAATATGTGAAAACTTATTATATTCAGGCATCTCATTTCTTCTTAATAACGCAACATTCACCGGCATACTAAGCACTGTTCTGTGCAATCAATTTAGCTGTCAAAAAATTTCGTGTCTTTCATGATTTCATTTTTATTTTACAGAACTAACGTTGAAAAGTTTTTAATAATCAAACTTATATGTATTCCACTTTAGCTGGCCAAAATGGTGACTCCAGGAAATAGTTTAATTTCATTTTTTTAAGCCAAAAAGTAGTGATCCTATATGATTAACATGATGCAGCTATTTTGCGTGAGGATAATCATTCTCAATTGGATCTTATGATGATGTAATCATTAAAAGGTCAAGAGTGCATCTAAGTAATTCAAGTACCCTAAGAATTTACATTTCCTATAAGTTTACACATGCCTTCTAGTCCTCAGCACTAAAATATTCCTAAATCAGGAAAGGACCATTAAAGTTTATTCAAGGTCTCATGCGAGTTATTGTAAAAATTTCTTTCTATCAATGAAATATCAAATTTGAAAACCGCAATGAACAGTTTGAAATGTAAAGCTCATTTTAAAAGCAATAAAACATAATGTTTACACCAAAAAATGAAAATTTAATATTTTTCTTCTAATTTTGTGTAATAGAAAGAAAGCAGAAATGAAACATTTTCAGTTATTATAGACATATTTGTGTTATTCAACTTATAAATCTGAAGCAGCGCATCTTTGGGGGTCGTGGGTAGCCTAGTGTTTTGAGCATCGGACTCCAGACCGGAAGGCATGGATACCACCATATACCCTCCAAGTACACACGGAGTACTTGCTCGTTAAATCAGTGGGTTCGAAAGTCTTGTGAGTGGTCACAGCAGAAACCACGAGTGCAGGGGGCTCGAGAATATTTCCTTCCCCTACAGTTCCATGCCTAAATTAGGGAGGTGGAGATAGGTGGTGTCGCCATCTATCGTAAAGAATTCCAACCTGTCTCAGGCTATTGCAACTTTCTTTCCTTCTCTTCGGAAAGGACACGACAACGACAACAACGCATCTTCGAAAATCGAGCAAAAAAAAAAAATGTAAGTTTAAAATAAAATAAACAGATGTTTTTTGATATTTCATGAGAGTGTTATTAAACATAATAATTTTTATATATACATCTGTATGCGTGTACACTTTGAGCCAATTTACACCTCGAATACTTTAATTGAGTTAATGAAAATTTCCTTAAGTATAACTGCACATATCAAATTATTTTCAATAGACACGCACAACACAATATTTTTTTATAAAGAAATTCATTTTACAAAGAATATTACTTCATACCTCCCTTAAAATATCATAGCAAGAAAAAAATTTAAATTTTTATAAAAAATTTAAAAAGAAAATGAGAGTTAGCCAGTATATTTTCCAATATAAATCTTATTGACGACTTTCCGCAATCTGAAGAATTCACATGACTGCAGGTAACTCCGAATGTATCGACAAAGCTATGAATTTTGTTATCCACAGTTTATCATATACGTGATCTTTCTGAATACGGAACATCGCTATCATGAGTGTATTGGTGATAGGAACGATGATAATACACAATAAAACTGAATACGTATTTCATTCAGATACTATGTTTTTGACATGTTTTAATTTTTGTATAATTTTGATCTTTATTTATTTATTTTGATAAATATTCTATTTATTAAAATGGAAATTTAGAGAACACAGAAAGAAGGAAACACCATTTTAAAATGTAACAGTTAAAAACATTTGTAAGATTTCTTAATTGATGTTAAATACTATTACATAGAGAGAGACATGATTAAAAATGTATATAATGTGTATTCAATATAATCTAATTCATACAATTTTCGCAATGTTGAATTGATTATGCTAAGTCATTTTGACACGTGAATAAAATAAATTTATGAAGAATTACCTTTTTATGATGAACATTATTATTTTATAGCTCTAATAATAGAACATTAAGAAAACACATTTTAAATTATTGAAAAACAACACAATATATTTGAAAATATTTGTGCTAAAAGATTTCTTTCTTTGTCTTAAAATTTATGGAAATTAAAGGAGAATTTTTTTTTCCATATAAAATATCAAAACTTTTTTTTTAATAAATAAATTTAAAAAAATAATATTTTAATAAATTAGTTTCTAAATTGCATAAAGCGTGAATAAAACTCTTTGACTTTTTAAAATATTTACTACTTTTCATTTCCGATCTTTTTGTATACTCTTTCTGAAACTCCTTTATATATATCAGGTTTAGAAAGAATATAGCGAAAAAGAAATATTTCACTCGCCCACCCAAAAATAAAGCTTTCTCTAACCGAGGTCCATAAAGAAAAAATAAATATGTGCTCTTTTCTTTATTTAGAGAACTCTTATCCTGCTGAATATTACTTTCTGGTGAGAATAAATTTCGCATAATAAAAGTAAATAAATAAAAACAGACCCCTTGAAATGTCTCAAAACATTATTGTTTTCCAGATACTATACAGTTGAAACGACAAACAATTTTAGATAAGGAAAACAAATAATAAAAAAGGCAAAAATAAAAAGAGAGGCAATACATGAAGTCAGGTTAACATACGTTACAGGTTGACTTCAACGACTTTTTGAGACAGAAACAAAAATATGAGATAACTGTAGATGAAAAATAACGTTTGTTTTTCCTGAAGGTGTTCGCTCCAACGAAACTTCCTTTTCAATAAAAAAAAAAAAATACTATTCGAACTACAGTCAAGCAATTTTTAGCTCAGAAAATATTGAAAATAATTCTCAGAGTGATATTCAAAACACTTTTCCCGAAGGTCTGTGCTTTTATATTAGGAAGGGAATGAGCATTTTTAGATATTAAAATACTACTTTGAACATCTAGTACTAAATTTTGAACTCTCAAAAGTCTTATAAAACTTAATTAATATATTACATGAATGTATAATTTGTTTCACTTATATTATATACATTTATAGGTAGTATAGATTCCTCTCTGCTCAAAATTAAATTTATATTGCAAGAAGTTATTTTTTCAATCGAAGGTTTAGTATATATATATTCTTTCCAATAAATTTATATGTACAAGACAATAATTATCTGAAATTCATAAATAACATTATATATATATATGTGTGTGTATTTGCGTGCATAGACTACACTGTAAACTACACTGTAACTCGTGCCCGATGTATCTCGAGTTTGATCTTTAGTCACAATGAAAATCCGCCGTGTAGAACCACTGAGACACTTTAAATTTGTGCATTCTCAAAGTTCTCCTGTCGGCATGGTGGGGTAGTTTGGAAAGGGTGTGTCATCTATGGTTTCGTCTTTGTTACTCTACCGAGTTTCAAAATTACGAGGAAAAAATTACCAATAGTAATCGTTTAGTCTTAGAGTGCGACGTTCTTAAAACACTCTATTTTATTTTATGTTTGAAAAAAATTGTAATGTATATTGTATTGTATAATTTAAAACTCTTATATCATTCTTCTAGTATATGAAAAATTCCTTAAAATAGTTGAAGAATTTTGAGAAAAAAAATTAGTTATAGACTTTGTCTTTAACCTTGTCTTGAATAATCAGTTTTCGTTGAAATTGAGGTAAAAAGATCCACTCCTCAAAAGTGAAATTGGAACAGCAAAAAAATAATGCACGTGGCATTATACAAATTTCAAGAGAGGATAAAGGTGAAATGAATATGAAAATGATTAAATTTATGTTCGTATCTGATCACGTGTTACACGTATTCATATATAAAAACCTGTGACTTTCCCTTCTGATAAACAGCATCTGAGGTTTTGAGTAACATTTGAGACTTTTGAGGACTTAGAAAGTGCTTCTGAGGACACGACAGGTTCAACACCGTCAAAATGTGACCAAAACGCAAGTACCATTCAACGTTTTGTCATACGATAAATTCAGTAAGGTGCACGTGCATGCCGAAGAAGTGGCTCACACAGGTGTACGTCAGACAGCATGGATCGGAAAATTCACCAGTTAATTATTCGAATCCTTTTCTCAACAATACATGGCATCCGAAGCCGGTTCCCATCAAGAAAAGGTGGATTTGTTTCCATCCAAACAATAAGCAACACAGTTACACGTACGGCGATCAGTAACAAGGTTACTGTTGACCACTCAACACACGAATTGACTATTGGTAATGTATTATCGTCATTGTACCTGCACCATCTAATTGTATCATGCATTGCTTACGTATGAATCTCGCTTCTATCTGTGGAAAAATGATGGTCATCGACGGGTTTGGTGGTGACCCGGAAAACGCTACTTAGCATCCCATTTCGCTGAAGAACAAACCTGATCTACACTGAACATCATGGTTTGGGATGGCATTATGTTTCCTAACAGGACCCCTCTGGTATACACTGACAGCCATTTAATAATGAACCGCTATGTCAAACAAGTTTTGGAACTTGATGCTCTGCTCTTGTTTTAGGATGCAAAAAACACGTTATTTAAGCAAGACAATGTCGGGCCGCATGTCACATGATGAATTCTTAACAGCCTGATTGAATTTGACATTACTCCCAGGCAAATAAACTCTCCATATTGGAATCTCATGGATCACCTCAGCGATCTTATTTGGCAGGACATCAACCGAGGATCACTAGCGCAAACCGTTGAGGATCTGTGCCCAGCAATGGAAACGGCATGGCAACGGATACCTCTGGAAACTATCAATGAATGGACTAATTGGTAGACACTGAATAAATTCGTTTATAATGATTTCATTTGACTGTTTTTAATCATTTACACATCCATTTTATCACTAATGCTCTTGGCATTCGCATGACTCTACGTGCATTATTTTTTGGTGTAGCAATTTTACTTTTGAGATATGTAGATTATTTACATGCAGCAGTACACATTTTTATAAATATTTTGAGGAAAATATTTAAGATGCATCTTAAATGATGCGATATTTGTTTTTCTTTTTATAAAATAATTACCCGATAATAGCTATCAATACAAGAGTACAAACAATACTTGAAAATTGTTATGAAATCAAGAGTACAAATAATACCCGATAATAGCTATCAAAAGAAGAATACAAATTTTAATGCGCCTTGGCACCAACTTTTTTGAGCTATTTTTTTTAAACAATGCTTAAAATATATGAGAAATAGTACTCGTTATAAAATTATAAGAAAATACCATCATGTTTCTTTTTTAAAAAAATTTTGAAAACAGTTCAATAAATAAAATGCTGGGTCGGCAGCATTTCTTAGGGCGAAAAAAAAGAGAGATTAATTTTAGAAAATATAATCATTTGCTGATTCGTCTGATTCTGAAGCTCTCCAAAGCATCTCTCTGATAGTGGATGCAATCATGTTCCCATCATCATTTATGTGACTTGAAACTATGATTTGTGATCTTACCTTATAATATTTCGAATCACGTTTTATAACTATCTATGTTCGTAGTAAGGGTTTTTATTTCCTTAACTTTTGATTGGGTAGAACAGCAATTGATATAATATTTTTCAAAATATATATGTAAGCGTCAACTGTGTTTTAACTTTTAATTTTTTATGGATTTGTGAAAGTATTGATTAGTTATTCTTTACATCGGAATATTTTTAAAATTTTTATAAAAATATAAATTGCTCGAGAAGGAAATGGTATAAAAAAAAATATCAATTTATTCCTTTTAATCTAAAAAATATTTTATCATTATCTCTTGTATATACACAGTGCCTTACCCTGAAATGTTTTATGTTTACAAATTTAATTTTAAAAAATGTAAATTTTATAAGAAAATAACGTTGAATTCTCATTGAATAAGTTTTACAGTATTTTTTTTAAAAAAATGATACTAATTGAATAAATTTAATAAACTTCGAACACTGATACAAAATAATTTTAATCTTAATAAATAGATTAAAAGTAGGAATAAAAGAATTTTTTTTTGTTCTTAATGGATAAAAAATAAACAATATTTCCCCAATTTGACCGTTTTTATACAAAAGATACTGAAAGAAAAGTATTGATTAATTTTGCTTCATATATTTTATATTTACTAATGGTGTGTGTGTGTGTTATAATCTTAATTCTTCCTTTTACCTATAAAATATTTTATTAAATTTTTCAACTACTGAAATTACTGTGCATTATTTTTTACTTTTTGCTACGTTATGTAAAGATTATACAGTTTGCCTCGTTATTTTACTGATAAAGCTGTATCTCTGCATATATTTTTTTTTCCCTTACGTTATGTTAAAAAGACATCGTTTTACATAATTTCGAATTAATGTATGCTTTCACATTTCATTTACTTAACATCATAAAACAATAGTTTTTAAATACAGCCCATAGTACTTAAATTTGGGGAAAAAATCATATTCTTGTCAAATAAGAAAGCTGTCAATAAAAATAGCATAACATTCTGTAACTCACATTCTTGGCAAATGCCTGTCATTTTTTAATTTCCATTAATTACTTCCCCCATTGAGACCAAATTCTTAACCTGAAACAAAAAAAATTATTAATTAGTTGTTTTATTTTTTTCTTCTTAACAAAATTAGTATGATAGATTCTAAGGGCTCAGAGCCCGTCAATGGTTTTTAAATCACAGTAAGCCAATACTTTCCAGTGGGAGCATTTAGGTATTCCACCTAAAAATTAAATGTCTCAGTTTTTTAAAAATAAAGTGAAAATAAATCAATATTGATTTATACCGAGATTTAGATCATAATATATATATATATATGATGCTAGCAATAAACACGAAAATAACTCTTTCCGAAATCCTTTATACATAACTCTCAAGCTGTAGAGCACCATTTTGATCTCATACCGTACTATCTTTCACCTTCATATGAGATTTAGCAAGCCATCTGTTTTGACTATTTGATAAAAAAAAATGATTTGTTTATTTATTTTCACACGTTTTTAAAATACTATAGAGATATGAGAAGATGCATATGAGTTCCGGAAACGCATTATTAGGCATGAGAGCATTTGAAAGATTCTTTCAATTTCGGAGTACGGTATATATAAGGTATGTATTGACTGCCGCATTCATTTCCCTTTCATTTCAGATATACAGCTTGAGAATCGGGCTTTCTTTCAGAAAGTCAATTTGTAGGGGATCGGCGTTAAGGATAAATCGGTTTTCTTTGTTTTCCTGAGATATTTGTGAAGGACATTCCTGATGACATCTACTCTCGCATACGTTGTCGTTCCTTTTGGATGGAATAGTTTTGCTATCTCGTTTTCGTTCCTTCGTGATTTCTATAACAGGAATTTTTTTTTAATATATTTCAATCGTACGTTTAAAGGCTTTTGAAATCTCCATATATATTTTTCTATCTAGAATCCACTTAAATTCTTCTTTGAGAGTTAAGAATGGCTTATAAGTATCTTGAAGCTATTAAGGATTACTGAAGAATATATATTTAAATACCTGTGAAATTGTTTGGCTCTTCTTGTTAAATTTTTCTTTAAAACAATTAAACTCATTGTGCTCAAGACTTTCTCTGGATATAACATTAACTTTTAAGTAGCGAGTACTCTTCCTTATTTATGCGATACTTAACGGCTAAAGATCATGAGCCTGGTAAAAATGCTTCACTGTAAAAAATTTGTTGAAAAAAAGCCTTACATAAATTTTTATTGACATGGACTGTATTTGCTAAAACATAATCACTTCTTAAAGGTAAAGCCAAATATGACCTAGAAATACACGTAACTGAAATGTCCCTTATAAGCAATGAAGTAGGAGGAAACCCAGAATCATTGCATCAATACTTCTCATAACTTCTATTTCAGCTAACACTAAAAGCATAAAATCTATATCAACTGTACAACAAAGACTTACAAGACACCTAGCAATAAATACAGAATGTAGAAAATAAAAGATACAATTGGGAATGCACAAATATCAGTTGGAGTATAAAATCGATGAAGGTCCTTGCTTTTTACTAATGACTCCCTGTTTTGTTTTAAAAATAACTCAAGAAGATTGTTGCTCAGACGAGAAACGGTAAAATACTATTATATCTCATTCATGCCAACGTCTTAGATCAGGGATGGGCAACTAGTTTTGGTTTAAGAGCTTCTCTGTGGGAGAGGAGGACACTGGAGGGCTACACCTGATTAAAATAATTGCATTCATTAAAAAAAAGTAATAAATATAACATAAGTAGAATAGGCAGTTTTATTCAATATATCCATTGCGTTAATATTATATTGCTCTATAGTTGCATGCATATTTAATTCTAGACTCAGTTTAATAAAACAAATGTACATTATCATACTTTTCTTCAATGTTATAGCATTAAGCATTTTCTTTACACTGTGATCAAGTCAACAATAAGTTCAAGTTGAAGCTCCTAAGGCGCTGTATCAATATCATCAGTAATGGGACAACAACTTTCTTAAAATTTTGCAATCTTCTTGTGACATTATCCTCCAAACTCTGCAGATGATCTCTTACAAGGGGAGGGCATGACTAAAGAAATTCATTTGGGATCGAGACTAGGTGTAATAGTAGTACTCCCTTAGGATGTTCAACGCTCAGTGTAATTCCGCCGAATAGCCAGTCAATTTGGAGAAAATAGCTTTCGAAATTTATTCTTAGCTTTTATACAATTTTTTTAATTACCTTCAGTGACTCAGTAACGTGGTTGGTAAAACACATGCTTTCTGAGGCGGCGGATAGGATTCGAATCAAGTGATCAACTTTTTTTAAATTTATTTAATTTTTTTTTAAATTAAATAAATTTATTGAAAAAGTACTTATTAAATGTTTAATGTAATATATTATTTACAGTGGTGGCCAAAATTTTGGACACTTTTTTAAATTGTTATGATTTTTAAATTCGTATGCTTATAGAAAATTTTACATTGCACAAAATGCTAAGTATTTTATATCATTTTAAAGAGAATGCAATGCTGAATTAAATACAAAAAAAAAGAAAATTAAAATATTTGCAACATGAAAAAAAGTTATGCTGCAATAACTGTCCATATACATTAGATACTTGTGATAGCAGTGAGTTATGAGAACTTAATAAGGTTGCATTAATTTCTTATTACAGCTTCACACCGATGTTTCATTGAGCTGAAAATAGTTTTAAGCTCTGGCTTCGTTCTTACATGATGCCAGGAAATAATTATATCCTCAATTAGCTCCTTTTTATTTGATAGGTACCTCATTCGGACAAGAGTTTTTAAATGGTGCCACAAGTTTTCGATAGGATGGAGGTCAGGACTGTTTTCTGGCCAGCACAACCACTCAATGATCTTAGAACGGTACCAATCTTTCAATTATTTTACTGTGTGGCAAGGAGCATAATCCTTCTGAAAAATAAATGAAACATTGTTGGTAAATAGATCCCTGATGGAAGGCAGAAGTTTGGGTTCTAGAATGGTGTCAATGTATTTCTTGAAATTCAGTGTCCCATCGATGATATGAAGGTGACCTATTCCATCTGCTGATATGCATGCCTAAATGATTAAACTATGTGGGTACCTCACAGGTGCCTTGATGCAGTCAGGAAGTAGCATTTCTGCTGTTCTATGTTTTACATATTTTAGGCTATTTCTACCGAATAACGATATTTAAGTTTCATTCTTCTATATAGCTTGTGACCAATAATCATTTGTCCAATTAATGTGCTCCATTGTCCACTGTAGTATCTTTTAGCGCTGCTGTGAATTGAGATACAGCTTTTTTCGTTCAATTCTACCTTTTAGTCTAGCATCTGCTAATCTACTCCTGATTATTTTTTAACTAACAGAAACACCAGCATCACTAAGATCACTTCTGATTGATGTCCATGAAATTATTTTATGTATGAAACATGGTAGTTTTGTTCTTCTGTCGTCAACAGATGTGGTACACCTTTTTCGGCTTTTTACTGCTTTTTTTTTATAAAATTTGTCTCCTGACATACTAAACAAAAAGTTCAGTTTCCAGATGTAGTCACTGAACTACCCACCTGCTATGTAAATTAGCAAAGGAAATACCACTTTCTAGTCACACATGTGACCGATCTACTCCTTTATCTGATGTCATTGCTTTTTCACTGAATATCATTGCTATCCTGGCTAGGAAACAGTCCTGACTTCAGTCCTATCGAAAACTTGTTGCACCGTTTGAAAACTCTTGTCCGAAGGAGGTACCCATGAAATAAAAAGGAACTAATTGAGAATATAATTGTTTCCTGGAATTGTGCAGTAACGAAGGAAGATCTTAAAACTATTTTCAGCTCAATGAAACATAGATGTGAAGCTGTAATAAGAAATTAATGCCATCTCACTAAGTTCTGATAACTCACTGCTATCACAAGTATATAATGTATATGGACAGTTATTGCAGCATAACTTTTTTTCGCGTAGCAAATATTCTAATTTTCTTTTTTGTATTGAATTCAGTATTAGATTCTCTTTAAAAAGATATGCATACTTTGCACTTTGTGCAACGTAAAATTTTCTATAATCATACAAACTTAAAAAACATAACAAGTTAAAAAAGTGTCCACAATTTTGGCCGCCACTGTATAGTATATTGTATTTCACATTATAAAACTGTTTGTAACTCATTTTTTTTATAAAATATCATTTAATATTTATTGTATATTTTATTTTATAAATATTATTTATTAATATGAAAATATATTTTAAAATATAATATTGTTATTCATATAATTTTTTTTAAAAAAAGTAAATGAATTGAAAAAAAAAGTTGATCGCGGGATTTTAACCCCATTCCCGAGGGTAGAAAGCAGGCGTTCTACCAACCACGCTACTGAGTCACTGGAGGTAATTAAAAAATTGTAAGCTATTTTCGAAAGCTATTTTCTCCGAATTGACTGGCCATTCGGCGGAGTTACATTGTGGGGTGAACATCCTAAAGAAGTACTACTATTACACCAAGTCTCTCTCGTCCAAAAAGGAATTTCCTTAGTCGTGCCCTCCCCTTGTAAGTGGAAACAATACTGATTTTCAGACAGTCTTGGTAGACCGCTAGTTTTCCACCCCTGACTTAAACAGATTTAAAAAGTCCAGTGTGTATGGAATGAAGTATCTTTTACGATGGCCTCACCGTGAAGTTTATCATCCCAAAAAACATCGCTACTGTTCTTTTATATATAGACAGTATTCTTGACCCAGTTATTCGCCATTATGCCGGTGCAATGTTTGGTAATATTATTCAATCTGACTAAAATGCTAGACTCTACGGAACTTGGTTAGCAAAGAATTGATTTTAAGAGAACATACTTTAGCATCTGGGTAATCAGGTCAATCAAGATTTTAAAACTTTATTTTATCCCATTGGAGGACTTTCAGTGTGCTCTGAGGATTCATATGGTTGCACTTTGTAACTCTACATGATCTTTCAACATCAAAGTGAATTTTGTGAGTTCTGCCTGTTATTTACTATACTACGTAATATAACTTTGTATAAAGGACATTGCTGTCATGTAAGCATAGCTTTTGAAGTATTAACTCTAAATAACACAGCTAATTATGTATTACGCTCAAATGAATACCTCTTGATTCATAGTTTTGTGTACCAAAAAAAATTCCAGGCATAAATTGCTTTTGCGATTTTCTCGATTAGTTCTGAAACTAAAGATTAATTTTTATACCATTAAAGTAAATCCTTAATGAGATAAAACATGTTTTCCATTGAATTGCCATTATCAATTTCAATTGTTATATACATATAAGCAACCTGTAACGAAGATAATAGACACTCTGAATATATAGTCTATTTTTTGAATTTTTAAATTTTTGTGGTATAATGTTTTAGCATTACATAAAAAACACAGTTTTAAGTTTTCTCTCATTCACAGGATAATTAAAGCAATTAGGATTGCAACGCAACGAGTTGTTTAACTCGTGTGTTATTTTTTCACTCGATAAGCATATATGTGTATGTGTTTATTAATAAAAATAAAAACCATATGTAAATTTCAATCACATGTTATATAACATCATTGTAACGATTTACTCTTTTTTACGAAAAAAATATTTTACCTTTATTAAACAGAAATATGTTGTTGTTTTTTTTTTCTCACTTATAGATTTTGAGTTCATTAAATACAGTTACTGTGCCAATAATAAGTCTTAAAAATTCATAATTGTCTTAAAATTTTTAATAACATATTTTTTTGTTAAGTTTTTATTTCATAAGAACATAAAATTAGAGAAAGAAGAAAAAAATCACAGACACGAAATACGGGTAATAATTAGTGAGATTTATATCAATCTTTCCTTTTTAAGTTAATTCTTACAGAAATGCTGAACTCAAAATTGTCTCTACGATATTATTTTCTTTTATTTAGATTGATTGGGGACAACATAAGCAACTATATGCTAAGGATTTAGGCCTTTTAAGATACAATCATATTCAAGTTCTTGACTTTCACTTCAAGTACCCATCTCTAAGCACCCAATTACTTTAATATATATTACTTAATAATACACCTCAAAATTATTATGATGTAAAATTTAAATCAAAATATTACATTAGTTCATTATTGAGTCTTATATATTTTATTCAACCGAGTTTCCAGTGCATTGCTAAAACTATAGCTACCCGCTGGAAACTTATAACTACTTGCATATGGTACCTGAGACCCCATGTATAAGGTAACAATGGTTCTTATCAGATAAAGCGTTTCTCGTCAAAAAATATATATATATATAATGCAATCAAAACAAATTCTTCAAAGTGGAAATTAAAATGGATCTTAGAAGATATCATTAAATCAAAAAGTTAAGTGATGATAAATTGAAAATAAATATTATTCCAAGAAAATATACATAATTTGTTTTATTCTAATTTTAAAAGTTTAAGTAGTAATACATACCTTCTAAGATTTTGTAACTATTTATTTTGATGATGAAAAAACTGGAATCTCCAAATGTATGAAACAGAAAAGTTTTTTGGATTGCTCGCTATACAAAATGTACGTAGAAATGATATGAGTACATCACTTTGTCTCGTTCTGGTTTTTTATATTTTATTTTCCCCCAAAGCTCTTAAATCCACTTCAGCCAAAAACCTAAAGGTTTCTAAATATTTTATGTGTTCTGAATATTTGTAGGAATCATTTTGCGAATGTATCATTTCCTTAAAATATATCAGAATGCACTTTTTTATTTTTGCACGTTTATTCAATTTTTTTTTCTTTTTTGAGAAAAGCACTTTAAAAGTATTTGTATAACACTATTCTTGAATGATTTTTAGAATAACCATGCTTGTCTGATCTAAGGTCATACATTAAATTATAAATTCTAATTCTCTTTGTGTAAGACTTGAGACTTCAACGAACTCGTAAAAATGCTCTAACTCAGAATTATTGATTATAATTCTTTTTTGTGCTTCTTATCACTATAAGTATTAAGCTCTAATAGTTATGAAATATTCGTATGTGCTAACATGATTTGAAGGGTATTTAATAAAAGTAGGTTTATATGTCTCTCTCTCTCTCTCTCTCTATTTTTAAAATTCCTTTTTTTCTTCAGTTCATTTATCTTTATAATTTTTGGAACCTATGTATATGATGTTTCTTTTGTCGTAAGTATTTATCTACTTATTATTTATGCATTACAGTCATATACAGCTTGTCCCCGAAAGCCATGTACAAACTGGGAGAGGAGGTAGAGAGCATCCTGAGGAGCCATATTACATAGGGCGGAAATGGGTGGGTATGGGTGGAAAGATAACCCTAATGAGATAAAGAGACACAACAACAGTAAGGACAAACACAGAATGTAGTGTAAAATGTTTTATGACCCAAAAACAATAATGAATAAATTAAAAGGCATCACAAAACTTGTACAAAATTGCTGCCATAGGTATGTATGCGCACACGACACCTACGCGGCATGCACTGGCGGATTTGTTCGAAAGTACAGGGCGTTTTACGGATCGTAGCAGCAGGAATGGATATTTGCACCACCGTCCATTTCAAAATTGACGGGCACAGGGCTCTTCATGGAACACCAGAGAACAAAAATCTAGAGAAGATAAATAAGGGTATTTGGAAGGCTAGGCGACAGGACCATCACACACAATCCACTTGTCTGGTCCAAATGGTCACGTACGCAACTTTCATAATGAGATATTCCCCCCTCCTGCTTAAATCACATGTGACACCGAACAGGTACGGAACATCGGTAAATAGTTCCAGGGTCCATTCGTGGCAGAAAGATGTATATGCTGAGTAAACTGTTGCTCACGATACTCGCCCATACATTAACCGTGAAGCGTTAATGTGCGGCATGTGGGCGAGTGCTGTGTGGGCCTTTTAACGCCCACATGTGCGCGTCTTGCGTATTGAACACCCATTCAAGTATAAAGGTTGCATCTTTAAAGAACAACACGGAACTGCCAAAGTGTATGTCTGCCACACTTTGGTTAACAAACCGCTGTGCAAAGCGACACGTCATGAGTGATCATCTGACTGTAATAACTGCACTCTCCACATGAAACAGATGTAAGGCTTTGTCCTGTAATACACGATGGACTATTGTTTAAGATCTTCCGTTTACAACAGCAAGCGCCCGTACATTGGTAACGGGATTTCGGTCCACAACATGCAACACACGCATTTCAAATATGGGTGTTCGTGCTGTTCGTGGCCACCCAGTTCTTTCAATCGTTACTCTGAGCGATCCATGTTCCGTCAGGTTCTGATGCACCTGAGGGAACGTTTGATGATTCCGTTTCCGCGACGTTGGATATATTTGCCCGTAGAACCGAACATCAACACGTTCTTTTCCATTGTCTAGGCCATAGATGAAGTGGATATACGCTAACTCAGGTTTTGTTTGCGCTCATGTTCACCGCACACTGTCAGTGTCTGAACTGAGGAAACTGAACATGCCAACCTTGTGAGCTAGCGTACAGCACTGCCTATCGTTTTCCACTTATGCTTCCCTATATAATTATGGTTCTTCGCGATGTTTTCTCCGTCCCCTCCAAGTTTGTACACGGCATTTGGGGATACTCTGTGCGCATGCAACCTCTTCTTCTAATCACCTTTTTAAGAGTCAATGGTGTAATGAATCTTGTTGGACTTTATATCAGATTCTAGAAAATCAGCAACAACACATTATGAGTTACCCTCAGTGAAATATATAAAAACCTCACCAAATTTAAAATTCTACAAACAGCAAAAAAGAAGGTAAGGAAAAAAACAAAAAATACTAAACAAAAATAAATTCAAAATAATAGCCAATTAATATGTAAATTCGTTTAATACTTTCAGCATTGATAGCGGCAAAAATGACTTTAAGATAATATTTGATGAAATACTAAAGCGAGATAGTGTCATTGTCTTCTAACATGCCTGCACATAGCATCGTATATATGTGAAAGATTATGGTGATGATTCCAACAGTGCGTAATATCAAGAAGGGATCTGTCGCTCACATGTTCACACTTACTCTGGATTGACAAGAAATAATACATTATTTTTCATATTCTTGTGAAATGAATAACTTTCGATTACATTTTTTTCCGGGTAATTGCAGTGTTGAAGCAAACTCTTCCTATATATTTCTGAATATCGAATAGTAGAAGACAACTAATCCATAGGCGTAGAGACTGCGCAGAGATCTACCCATATATATATATATAAATTGGTTTGATCAAAAATTGCACAGAACATATTCTCTAAATTTAAACACTTTCTTCTTATCCAACCGAAAGTGAATATTAAAAGGATCATGACCCTAATTCACTGCACCATTCGATCTGAAGTAAATTTGTAACATTTAACTTAAGAATTTAATTTGTAGATAAATCTTAATTATGCTTAAAGCATTGACAATGAAATTTTATTTCAAAACTTTGGGTTGTTTAACAAGTAAAATAAACTTAAAATGATGATTATAACTGGATTGCCGCAAATCTGTCTATCAGTTGCACCTCATTTTCATGGGTACAGGTGACGGTTAATATTTGATTTCCACAAAGCAGATTAATTATTTGTTTTACTGATTTAAAAAATCCTATCAATTCTATGATGAATAGCGTTGTGTATTATAATCATTTGACGCAATTTTACGCAATTTTATCTTGGAAAAAAAAATGGTTGAATCTCAGATTGGCACTTAATTTAGTTCCAAATGGCAGAAAGTAGAACAGAATGAGAGAAAATAGAAATGAAAAACGCAAAGTTTAATTTTGTGACATAAGTGAATATGAAAGTAAACGACCATTCCAATAACTTTCATATCACTTCGATTCAACTAAGAAAAGGGAACACCAGTCACCACGAACACTAGAAACAAGTGATTTCGTAGTTTCCGACAGACATTGAGTCAACTTTGGTTAAGTGATTACACCAGTGTTTCTCAAACTGTGGGGCTCTCCCCCCTAGGGGGCATGATAACCCTTCGAGGGAGGCGCGAGCATATTGACAAGTCGAAAACAAAAAATTATTAACTTACTGAAAGTAAACAAACACACACATTTTGATATAATAAAAATTAAAATACTCATTTGCACTATAATACACTTATGAATGTGAAGGAAGTAGGTTCGTTCTGGGTACCTTCCGTTCCGAACGCGAGTACTTAACCCAGCATGCCAAAATGATCGTCTTCGTGTGATGTTGGTATTAGTTCATATAGATATCACACCGCCACATACTCCCCTGCCAGTGTTTCGGCGAATAGGCGAGCGAACGATACCATATTCGTGGCGAGCATGTAAGCAGTTGCATCAATTGGTATGTTGCGTCATTCGTGCGTAACTGCTTTGAGAATTGGGTCATTTGTGTGACGATTTGATTGCGTCATTTGTGCGATGGTTTGATTGCGTCATTTGTGTGAGACGACTTTAAGAAGTAACGACTTATTTGCGTCAATGTTTGACGGCTTGGCTTCTGTTGCAGTGGATAGATGGCGCCACGACTGCGGCGCGTGAAGGGTGCAGTTCTTTTGCACGGTCAGGGTCACCAATGAAGGAAGAAAGGTTCGTTGGTGGGTACCTTCCTCTCCGAACGCAAGTACTTAACCCATCACGCCAAAACGATGGTCTTCGCTTGATGTTGGTACTAGTACGTATAGATATCACACCGCCACAAATGTATCAGTACTGTACAATCCACTTTATAATTAATTTAATAAACCTAAGTTAAGGACAATTTTAAAAATTACTAGGCACCTCATGGATTTGTCATATATAGAATTATATGCCAACATTAACACTTATCTTGATAATTTTTACGGTTCATAATTAATCCCTTAAATGCCGATTAAAAATTGCGTGATTCGTTCCCCAATGCCACGGTTTAGCACGTAAGTGGTGCATTAACGAGGGGGGAGGGTGAAAAGAAGAAGAAATAATCAAATCCTCTGAAATAAGTAAACTCTTCGTAAACACTTTCAAGGTCATTTTATTGCTATCAAAAACCTTCGGAATAATTTTATGGAAAGCTTCACAGAAAAGTTCTTACTTCGGAAAGACGTATGTATACGTCATGGTAAAATTGGCACACTGGCTGAGCGAGACGTTTATACACGTCGAGGGACTAAAGAGGTCAAAGTCGTATTTTCAGTTTAGAGTCAAATTACAGTATTATAAAATTTAATACATCATTATTGTATGGAGGGGGCGCGATGCAAATTATGATTGAATATTGGGTCGCAAACATTGAAAGTTTGAGAATCACTGGATTACACCAACTAGATAAATAGATAAATTTACAATGTTTAAACGCTAATTTTACTTACAATATAATAGACAGGTGTAACACTATTTTAAACTCTGAATATTGTTTCAATTCAACTTCAAAAAAATAAAGATGTGAGTATCTCTAATAATCCATATTATAATTGAAAAATTATATTTCCTGTTAAGTATAACTTGATTTGATTAAAAATCAATTAAATAAAATATAACTTGTTTTTTCTAATGCGTATAATTAATGCCAGGACGTTCACTTGGTAGTAATTTCCGCAATATAATGCAATTTACAAGGTTAATAAAATGGTTGTGGAGCGGTAAAATATTAAATCCGTTTTAAAAGCTATTCCTTTTATTTGGAACCAAATATTTTGCCTTCTAACTTACATTCGCATCTGCTGAGGTTTTTTCCGCACTTTTAATGATAGATGATTAAACTAATATATTATGAATAGAAATGAATCTGTTGCAATATTGGATATCTTCTTATGACTCAAAATGCGCTATCTTAGAGAATTGATTCGCAGGTTCAGACAACTAAAATTTGATTGTTTGGATTTTCGAGACTTTTGTACCGTCTCTGTAAATTCCATTCATACTGGTTTCATTTTTCCACGATCAATCTTTTCTTTTTGTTTTAGCACTAGAGCAATGGATTTACTCTACCAGTTTTCCTTTATCATGAGTTAAATCCTGGAGCATCATTTTTAGGAGTATATTATCAGTAATGTATTTTTTGGTCTACTTTCTATTTAACAACAAATATATACTTAAAAAATTAAGTAAGATACTTAAGAATACTAATTCTAATTCTATTTTTGTCAAAAAAACTTTTGACAAAAAATTGAATTGATAATAAAATATTACTTTGATTTAGATATATGTAAATTTTAGAAATGTTTAAAAGGAGGCTTTTACGAACATTTTAGTACCGTATGCCTCCAATCCTAACATTTATAATGATGAGGTGATTTACGGACCGATATGTATTATTTCTTTATTCGGATTTCGCTTGCCTTATTTTCTAAAAAGAACAATTACAATTGAAAATCTCAGTTGCGAAAATGGTGAAGTACACTCTTAACTAAAAACAGAATATTTTCGCTGATTTTATTATAATTTTTTAATTACAATTATCCTTTCTTGCCAAAAATATTTACAATTTTCTTACACTTATTTTCAAATAACGTTTCTTAAAGATCAGGACTAAAAAAATAATGATGACCAAACAAGAAAATATCGTGTCTCAGATAAGTGGCATATTGGTAATAATTAAACAGCAATATCCATAAATGAAATAGCTTTAGAAAATTTAATAAAATTTTCCTTTGCATATCTATTTCAGTGTCAAAAGTATTATTGAATATTTTCGAAAATGTGATTTATTATATAATTGAGTCAAAATTATATCTTGCACTAAAATAAATACACTAGAGTTTATTTATTCCTTTTGGAATATTGTTCATCACTTATAGTAGATAAATTGAGAAATTAATATTAAATTTTAAATGATTCTCCATGTGAAGTATTTTTAAAGTATTTCATGTATTTGGGAGTGCATAAAAATTTTGATTAGACTTCCATTTTCAAGCAATGTAACAATAACAATAATTGCTCACAGAAATTACGAGAAACACAAATCCTTAAGCATTCTTTATTAGTTTTCGAAGCAAACTGTATAAGTAATAGCCCAAACTTACGTGATAGGTGAGACGGGATGAAAGCCGTAAGTTGAATTCGTGTAAATTGGGGAATGATTTCGTATATAAATATTTATTGATTAGTTTTATTTCGGGTCGAAGACGAAAGAAAATAAAGGTTTTGAAGAAAAAAGTTTAATAAACTCTTAGAGATTACAAATACAAAATCGCAAATCGAAGTTATTTTGAAGTAGAAAGTATTATAAAATCTAACTAGGTAGTCCTCGCAGTATGCTAATATTTGTTTCATTCTTTGTTTTGTTGAAAAATACTCATTGGAGTACATACATTCTAAAATTTGTAACTTATTTTCAATTAAACTGAAGTCTTCTGTCAAATTCCCACCCTTAATTCTATCTTCTGATTAAACTGGGTTTTGATTCTCAAGTTCTCTTCAATGACTTGCTTTTGCTCATACATTTCTATGAGCTCATCAATTGTCAGAAACTGATCGTGGGGATCCAGCATTTATTGAACATCATCATTATCCACTTCTAAATTTATTTGTCTAGCAAGATCGACAACTTCTTCAATCCCGTTACTAATGTCATCAATTTTAACAATTTTTTCCCCGTCAAACATAGAACGAATAGACGAGATTTGAAACCCTCTAAAAGTAGTCGAGGTATCACTACACTTCCTCCTCATAATTTTAATTAGAGTAAATGTGAAATATTAATTGATTTTTTCTCT
Source organism: Trichonephila inaurata madagascariensis (assembly GCA_019973955.1). Taxonomy (NCBI): domain Eukaryota; kingdom Metazoa; phylum Arthropoda; class Arachnida; order Araneae; family Nephilidae; genus Trichonephila; species Trichonephila inaurata. The sequence continues at coordinate 170,888 of BMAV01006130.1, read as the reverse complement.
AAAAACCGATTGCTGATAGTTAGAAATTTAATTTCATGTACAAATTTTAATAAACATTTGTCTAAAAATATTTTTCAATTAAGAGTTTTCAGGTCACTGGTTATAATTTTAAAAATACTAAGTAAAGTGTTCAAATATTGACTTAAATGTAAATTGAAAGATGCAGAGACACTGCATTAAGTACTAAATATACAGAGGTATAGGTAACTAACATAATTTATTTGTCTCTATTTGATGCGTTTATAACTTCTTGCTATGATAACAATCCTCATGAATAGGAACATTAATTGCTATCAATTTTTGGAAAATATTTTACAACTAGCGAGAATATTTTAACCAAATCAAGACTTTGCCTGCAATTTTTTGAAAATAAAAGCCTTTATTGTGGAGAAAAGAAAAAAAATTGTAGGTTGAAGTTTTGCCTAGGAGAGTGGCTTAAAAAAATGCTCAAGGAACATGTACGAATAATTCATGCAATTTTCCAAATATTCTTTTTCACAAAACAAAGTACCATTTTAATATCCATAAACAATTTTTTTCGTACCAAAAATTTCTTTGTCATTGTTGCTGCTTCAGCAACTTTTAAAATTATAGTCACTTAGGGATTAAAGAAAGAATTTTTCCTACACGCACGACAAAGAAATATTTTTCTTACAACAAAGATCGAGGTTCAAATGAAAAATTACGTATTGCAACTTTGTTCCAGAAATAGGAAGTTATATACCTTTATATTATTTCCAGCAGATATAGGACGTTCCAAATAATATCAGCAAATAAATAACACCTACTGGCTGTAGCGTCATGAAATGTTATTATATCCAAGACACTACGCAGCCGAAAAAACAGAAAGCTCCAAAAAAGGAAATATGCAACAGAAGGAAAAAGCAAAAGGGAAAACATATATCTGAGTAAACATATGACATTTCGTTGACTTTAGCTACTGCAACAAATAAAGTACGTGGGAGTTATCAGAGTGAAAAAAAGCATTTTTTTTTACTACGTATATTCAATATCTAAAATAAAAAAATCATTCTTAGGATATCTACGGAGAATTTAACTAGATATGAACACATTTAAAATATATTTAAAAATGATGCATGAATTTTAAAAATTATAAACCGCATGGTATTACTTTTATTTGAAATAATTTACAACGAAACATTTTAACTTCCCAAGTGAATGTTATGAAAGTGAGGCATAAAGGGTTAGGAAAATTCATGTTTATGTATCACGAAAAAATAATTTTTAAGAATTTCAACGATGAAATGATACATCTCTCTCTTTTTGAAATTTTTTAATTGAAATATTTATCTAAAAATAAGTATGTTCCAAGAAACCTTTATTATGTTTCCTTTCTTAAAAATTATTTAAAATTCACGGAAGTTTCTACATATAATAAAACAAAAAAAATTATTTTAATACCTTTTTTGATTTTCCTCTAACTTAGGCAGGCATGTATTTTTTTTTTTTCAATATTTGTTTCTTCAAACACAATTTCTCTTTTAAAGCTTTAGTAATTAAATTAATTTATCGTCTAAAACCTTCTCATGAAAGCTTATAAGCAAAACTTTTAAAAAATTCTCTAAAATAGAAGCTTTCCTTATGATACTCATCTTTCATTACTTCATTAGTTGCAACAAAATATAAATTTTTAATTGTGTTTTTTTTTTTTGCTTTTTTTTTTAATTAAAAACAATAAACATAATTTTTGATGCTTCCATAACACATAATACGTTAAAAAAATTGTGAAATATAAGTGATGAAATATAAAAAAAGAATGCATAACATAAATGAGAAATGCTTTAACTCTTCACACCATTGGCTACCAATGTGGATGCTTAGTTTTTTATAATTATAATTACTGTCAATAATGAATAGAAAACAAAATTGATAACAATTTATTCATTACAGAATCAGTCCATAAGAAAATTAAAACTTTTTTGGTTTTACTTCTGATGTACAGTAACACGCATGAAGTAACTATTCAGCAGTCAATGTTGTTGGATTGTTTGAATAAAGCATTAATATTTGATAAAAATAATATCTTATACATTAAATATATTAAAGTTTAATAATTTGTAGACATGTAACAAAGAATTTTCCTGGGGGATTTTTTCTCTATAAGAAGTTACCAAACGTACCCACATTTACCGTTCGAGATGATATTTTTAATTAACCCTCCAAGCGGTCTGCGCTTAAAATCCCGTCATTCCAGAGATGCTTTTTCTGCCTTCAAGCAAGATTCCCAAAAGCGGCCGAGCCGTATTCTTAAAAGTAAGGCTCAACCACTTTTGAGAACCCCACCTGACGGCAAAAAAATACGTGCGGTGAATTTTCGAAGCATCTCCAGAATGGCAAGACTTTAAGTGCAGACTGCTTAGAGGGTTAAATAAATCGTAAGTATAATTTAATATTTTGTACAGACATGTAACGAAATCTATGAATTATAATTTCATATGCCTATGTTGCAAAGAAAAGGGAAAACAGAAAAAAATTTAACTAAGATCCAAATTATTACAGAAAGGAAAAATAACGATAATTCAGACATTCAAGAAATGGCATAATTATCTGATACTGAAAGTGAAAGTCATTTATACAGACCATTTAGAATTGCAGAAAAATGTTCGGATTCTGATGAAAGTGTTGAAAATCATCGTCCAAAAAGTTTTGCATGAGAATAACCACATAGAATTCCAAAGGCTGCACCAAATGTGGTTCTGATATCAGACTGGACGGTATAGGTCATTACTCCCGCGGGGCCCCCCCGCCCCCGCGGAGGGAGGGAGCTGAAAAACCATCCAAGACGTCACGATAAAGATTGAGTAAGACGAACCGGTTACATTTGTGAAAAATGTGAAGATCCACTACACCCAAATTGTATGAAATAATTTTCTCATAAATTACTATTAACGTTCAGTGGCCACAAATGGAGAAATTATTTTCTTTTCTAAAATTTTATTACTTTAATTATTTATTTTTTATTCTTTATTTATTTTTTATTATTATTTATTTATTTATGTATTATTTATTTATTTATTTTTTTACTTTTTGAATTTCGTTTAATATAAAATGAATAAACCATAACAGAGGAAAAAGTCATTTTTTCTGGCCAAAAACAAGCCATTTCTGAAGAGATTAATAGGTAATTGAAATGATATTAATTAATCACTGAAGTTATTGAAAGCAGTAGTCTTATGTTTTCTCGATGAAATAAAAATGCATGAAAGGTAAGATACAACAAAATAAAGAGACTATTATTCTACTCCAAAGGTATTAATTATTTTCTATTCTTAAATGAAAAATTACAATTAAAATGGGAAAAGGCAGCAAAGGTTTGTATAAAATGGAAACCAAATTTAAGCAAATTCCATAAACACATAATTCAAAAAATGTCCAGCCATTTATCAATAATTTCAAATGCAAAAAAAAAACTTTCGTTAATGAATTTATATTCACAAGATCAAACTTATGACTGTCCAATTCATCTGGAAATTATATGATAGTAATATAAGAATTCAATGTATTAGATAAGATGCAATGTATTAGCATTCCTATTTCAAGATATCCCAAAGCAATTTTTCCTCTAATAAAAAGATTAATAGGGTTTTGTTATCCACTTTCAACAATTTCTTAGCTCATTTTTTTTTGTCTCAGCGGCTAAATTAATTTATATATCACATAAAGAAAAATGTCACAACCTACATCATATAAATATTCTCATTATATGCGCATAAATGATAAAAAGGTATTTCGATGTATTCTACTACAAATACTAAATTTGTGGATTTTAATCGAAATTATTTTTTTTCTGGAGATATTTTCGAGCACCGGCGAAATAATAAAGTCAATGCTTAAGGTAACAATTTATTTGCAAAACTACAGTTTAAAGTATTTGAAAAAGACTTTGATAATCATGTGATTAAAATTTTGAAGCCAAATAAAATTTTTGAAATAAAAAAGAAGATAACTCGATCAACAAAATCTTTTGATTAAACGTTTATGGTACTCAATGCTGTATTTTCGTTTCGGCCCTTTTTTCTCTGTAAGAGGGCGCGCAAGAGCCGCAAATGCTGTATTTGTATAATCGCGTTATCACTAGTAATAAAAAAATTTTCACGAAAATAGGAAACCCCTACTTTATTTGGTAACACTTAACTTACTTAAAGTAAAGTAATTTATTGCACTTATAATGAAGTTAACAATTTTATTACGCTATGTGTTTATTAGAAGAATGGAAATATATATATATTTCTAAACAAATACGTTTCACAACGTACCAGAATGTCAAACGACAGTTTTTCTAAAATGTATCACACATTTTTATTAGAAAAGATTACTTTTAAAGAAGAAATATTTTTATCTAACAATCATTGAAATCAAACTGTTACGGCATTTTTAATTGAAGATTATTTGAATTTATGTGTATGAATAAAACATTTAAAAATGTTACACACTAGGTTTGTTCAAAATTAGGAACCCGTTTCTTTTAAAATAACGTTTAGAAATCTGAAATACTCATGTTTAATACAAATTTTTACTTAGTCTCTACACTATACAAATACATAGCCAAAATATATTTTACAGAATGTTGAAAAATACATATTTTTGAGTATCTACGTATTTAATAGGTGAAAGTGTAATAACTTCTCATTTACTCTGTCTTAACAATTACTTTGAATATTTTGAAATTACATCAGGTAGCACATTTTGCAAACCAAGTCCAAATACAAAGGAAAGACAAAGATTTATAACATCATGATCTAAAATGATCCTTTTTTTTTTGGCTCCAGCATATGGTTTGTTTGATGGTCTATTAGATTACTGTGGTACACAAGAGCCAATTCCAGTCAAAGTGGGCCAAAAATGTCCTTAAGATATTAAAGTAAGTTTAGAAATAGATCTATAAAAAGTGTTACATCAAAGTAAATTATGATAAATAAAATACCAGAAACGATTTTAAAATCTAATTAATTGTAAAAATAGAAATAAGTTCTGGTGAAAGTGTTTTCCTTATCATTCTTTCTCTATCTCTCAGACATGTTCAACACTAGAAAAACTGAAACTTAGTATATACCTATATTTCCCAAAAGCAGTGAAAATGACTGCATTTTTAAGGAATGATTAATGTGTAAAGAAGGTTGTTTTTAAAATTAACTTTTATCTGTTTAAAATATTTAAAGTCATATAACAAGTTATTAGTAACTATTAACAATGAAAAAAAATTACTGCATTTGGGAAAAAAGATATATTCTAAGAAATCGTGCATTATATATGTAATTGTTTTTCTAATTGAAATTAAAAAGCAGTCAAAATGGCTTCCTTAGCCAATCTAGGGCTAAAGTGGATGAATGGAAAAAAGATGATACGATGCTGATGAAATACCAGCTATTCAAGCAAAATTTGGCTAAAAAGCATTCTCACCAAAAATGTAGAAACCGTTGAGTAAAACGGTGGTGGCTCATTCTTAGCCGATAGATAAAACACTTCTATTACTTGCTAGTCGCACTTTCTACCATTTGCTCACGGCAAAGAGATATCGCTTAAAGAAGGATTTTAATTTGTTACTTTTCAGGTTCCATAGTGATTGTCAGACATCTCAGCTAATGTTCTTAATTTCTTGTTTCAGGTCAGTTAAAAAACAGGTGAATGGATCTGGGGCGTAAGATTTTTAGCTGCAATATCTGCATGCTCACTTGCTCCAACAAAAGTCGGATTAGTTCAACCACATTAAGCAGCAGTACAGGAAACTTGGTTCAATCGAAGAAGCTAAAAGGATTTTCAGGAGAAAAATAATTTATTTCTTTGCTTCTCTTCATCTGCAGATGAAGATCCCGAAGTGATGAATGGAACGAGAATTCACAGATGGCTAACTTAACTTTAAAATAATTCATTACTCTTTTTACCTAAAACTTAAAGCATGCTCTTAAAGTTAAATAATTCCTTTTTTTCCCCTTGTTTCTGAAATTTTTCAAATGAAGAGAGAAGTGTTTGAATATATAGAAAATAATTTAAATCAATAAATCTGTACTAAAAAAAAAAATCTGAGATTACATTTATATCAGTCAGAAACATTCCTTTGAAAATTGTTTTCTTTTTATATGGCATTGTCATTTTATTTTCATTTCTACTGCCTTTATCCATTAATAAAAAAGATTTTTCTTAAACAAATTCAAAAATTAAGAAATTTAAAATACTTGTTCCTGTATCATGGCTTTTAAAATTTAAATGCGTATTTGTGATGACATTAGATAACTATTTTGTGACATTTTCCATTGTATTTAATCTGACATTATAGAACCGATTTTACAAAACATTTGATTGATCTATACCTTTCCGTTTTTGAATTAACACATAAATGGAGTTGATTATTATTCGAATATAATTTTAAAAAAATGAAGTATAAGTCTTGAACATTTTAAGGATTCCCAAAGAAAGCCAGAATTGAGATCTTAGAAATTTTTAAAATTTTTTTTTAGCTCTCCACTTTACAAATTGCTATCACATAAATTTTCTGAAAAACTACATTTAACCCTTTACTGTGGTTTCAACGTACACTCTATGAGCTACCAAAAGCTGGCCACAACCAGTTTGCTCGTACGCTGTACAGGCATTGATATTTTCTTCTTTATATATTTGATTTGCGTATATTTTTTTTTTAAAATTCGTATAGTGAGATTATTAGTGCTAATGTTTCTAAGAGATACAGTTTGTCCCTGGTACTGAAATATTTTTCCTTTGAACTTTCTTTGTGGTGAAAGAGGAAATTTTTCATTTAAGGGGGGAATTTTGATTCTTAAAAGTATCCGATAAAGAAAGGGATTGGCAAGGCAATGTGTGATTTATTGCTTGAGAAGAAATTTATAAATGGAAACATACCATATTTTCCTGTATATAATCCTCCGATTATGTGTTTAAAAAGTTACAAATTTCGTTGTGCGTATTATACGCCGCCGCGGATTATCTGAGATAAAAACATTCTCCATCTGAAAAGCTAACAATAAAGTTCTGAAAGAAATGCCGTTTATGTTTTATAAAATAAATAATAGATGGCGCTTTCATGACTCGGATAACGTATTTCAGCCATAACTAGTTTTTGTCCAATTACATTCAAAAACGAATTCGATTCCTCAGAAGGAAAAAACAATTACTAGTCGCTGGCGCCATTTCCAATTTTCTCTTGACTCGAGCTATTACGTCCTTTGAAAGTTTTCATCATGTTGAAGCGAAAGCGTTGAGTTACACTGCAAACTTCAAGTTATAGAGAAGGCTACCTAAGTCAGAAATCGGGAAGCTGCCAGGTTTTTCAATGTTGACGAATTGAATATTCGTTTGTGGAGAAAAAACAAGACCAACTTCGAAAATTGTGATCGACGTTAAAGTGTCAATCGTCGAGGAAAACCTCACTGGCCAGAATTAGAGGAAGAAATAAATAAAAGGATTTTAAAAGAAAGAGACAGTGGGAAAGCAGTCTCGATCTTATTTTTTTTTTTTGCTTTTAACTTGCTAAATTAAAAAAAAAAGAAGATATTTTCCGCGTGGAATGTTTTGCTTAACAACTCAAAATATAGATGGCAGTAGCAAAGATTTTTTTTTTGTTTTATTGAGATTATCGTAAAAAATATTATCATACATATTTAAAAAGACGTTTCATAATAAAAAAAAATTCTGTACAATTTCTTACTTCTCTTTTCAATTATATTGTGTATTTTTTTATCTTATATTACACTCATTATCAGCTGTTTATATTTTGGATTATTCTCCGTAAAAACTGCCTCGGATTATACAATGTTTTTTTTAACTCGAACAAAAAAGGCTTTGTGGATAATACGCCGCTGCGATCTATATACAAGAAAATACGGTAATCCAAAAAGGCTATTGTTATTTCTGTCCCTATTGTAATATATGTATTACACCATACTTCAAATTGTATAAGCATGTATATATGCACACACACACAAAATCTTCACAGTTTAAAAAAGAGGTACAAATATGAAATTCTTTTGTAAGTATGAGAGAAATTCTTTTAAGATAAATGAAACACTCTTCATTGCATGCAGAATGTACATATAAACAGCGAACATTTATGAATTTTGTTGTAAAACAATTATAAAATAAAACATAGTATGAAAGCTTTAAAATTAAAAATAAGCAAAAAAATTCTTTTATTTTCGCATTCTGTTAAGTATAATTCTTAGTTATATGCAATAAAAAATGGGCCTTTTTCTGGAATATTTTGGGCCAAAATATTGACCACGCTTAAAGTGTTATATATATATATATATATATATATATATATTTAACAGTTCTATACTATTTACTATCAATGTAAAGGTACACAATTACGATTTTTTGATAAAACAAATAACAACAACATTATTTTTGCTATCATAATTTGACCTAACAACTAATTATTTTTCTCTTTGCAACTAAATCCACAAATAATTAAATGTATTTGTTTAATTACGCGCTATGAAACTAATCATAAATGGTAAAAACTTATATGAATCATACGATTATTATTCATTAAACTTATATGCGCATACGCATACACACACATATAAGTGTTACACATAAAAGAAATGGAATGCTTTAAGAAATCTGTCTGTAGAAAATGTAAGTTTAAAAAATACATCTCTTTAAAAAAAAGTAAATTATAATCACTACAACAAGTATTCAAAAAATAATCTTCAAATCCAGCTCCTTTATATTTTGGAAATGCTGCTGAGATATATGGGTGCGAACACCCAAAATTTTTAATATACGTATTTGAAGTTCCGTAATTCCTGGTTTCTACTTGATCTATACAAACATCTACCCTTCTTTTTTTCGATCGAAAAAATCATATTTATTGTTTCCATGTTTCAAAAATGTATATATACTATTTCTAGAGAATATTATTAAGCTCCGAAATGTACAAGAAAAATTGCATATATGTATCAGATATGAATACTTTAGGAAACGAATATGTTTCGCGTGTGCCGTTCATTTTTGAATTGTTTGGCAAGTCATACGAAGGTCTCTTTATTTCAAAAAAGAAGTCTTATAGAAGTTCGATGGTAGAAATCCTGCCTTCTCTTATAGTTTTAGAATTATTTGATAAAGGTATGCATAAAGTCATCTGCTTTTCGATCGTTCCTTTCCCTAAAAAGGAAATGGGGCTTATACCAAGCTGTTAAGCTAAAACTACACAACGATGTTTTTAACTAATCGTTTTATACACTGCCTTCATTTTTTTTCCGGTAGTATTTATCATAAGCTCCCACATGGCTTTATTTTTAAAAGAATTAGTAGAAATGTGGTGGAGAAATTCTGCAAAAGGAACAACTTGGGTACCATGTAATTATTTTTATATTATAAATTATTCTACACAAGCATATGATATATATCCTTTCCCACTACATTCCTTACAAAGTCTTAATACCCATAAAAATCATAGTTGCTTATAGATACTTAATGATAATAAACAGTAAAAAACAATGTTATTCGATAGAACAAAAAAAAATGATTATAATATTCATTTTTCTTAATCATTTTTATTCGTTATGCAATAGTGTTAATTGAAAATGCATTATTTATTGATCTGATGTGAATTATATTTTGTAATGCATACTGTTTAATATATTTTCAGAAAGTTTAACTGAACTTTAATGCGGTCTACTTTTGTGTAAGAATATTGTTCTATTCAATTATTTAATCAGATATTGTGAAAGATTGTTAATTAATTTATTAATTTAATCAGAAGAGATTTTAAACTGAAATGTATAAGCATTTGTCTTGTACTCTTTAAATAGATCAATTTTCTATGGGACTAATGTCAGCTCTTTTTCATTCTTTTTGAAACATTATCTACATTTGTTTTCTTTTTATCTTTTCTATTATAGCTGAAGAACTTATCAACGTTTTATACAATTTACAATCGCATTTTCTCCTTTTTGTTTAAGAATATTTAGTGTCTACTTAGAAATTAATTTTAAGTTATTTAAGAAAAAAAATTCATTTAAATTAATTTGACTTTTTTTTTTATGTTTAACTCTTTTTTGTAAAATACTACTCGCATATTCCTCCCAAATAAAAATAATCCTGGTATCTTAATTTTTTAATAATTCAGCTAGCATTTTTAAATAATCTCTCCCCCTATTCCATTTTACGTATTAATGTATAAGAACATTTTAATTGTCTATTCTGTATGTAATATTATTAAAAATCTTAAGAGAGCTAAGCTTAAGAGAATCTAGAGTCATTTCTTTCATGTTACAATCTACTATTGCTTAAAGGACTAGAATGATTTTTATTTGTATTTCAACGTCTCGTAAAAATATTTCAGTATGCTATATTCAAAATGTTATTGCAGACTTATTATACACAAAGCTATGTGAGAGACTTAATGAAATGAAGTAGGGAGTTGTGAATATTTAAAAACAACGTTAATGTGTATAAATTATTAACGCATATATCAAAACGAAGACCACATATTCGAGGATATTTTAAACAAGAGTTTTAGTTTTAAATTTGTTGCGTATTGTTTCAGAAAAAAAATAAATTCACCCTCCCCAAAATAGAATTCATTCACGAAACTATGTGTATATGTAGTGTAGTTCTGTAAATGGTTAAATTTCCGATGCAACTGATACACTGGAAAGCCAAATGAGATGTAAAAGTTGTGATGTGTAAAAGTAAAAGAAGGCAAAGGAAGCTAGATGATTGGTTACATGGTATTGTGTGACTAAAGGTACTTCAGAGATGAACCCAGTGATTATTCGAATAATAAACGGGCTTTGAAAGAGGTAGTGTAGACGGCCTCTGTGAAATGAATTGTGTTCGAACAGGAGAATCGGTACCCCCTTTCTTGGAACAACGATGTAGTTGCTTGGTGTTGGCAACAATGAATCAGTTAAGGAAGACATTACCATTTCAGAGACTCAGAGCGTTCCAGGAACACGAATGAGCTTAACGATCGTAAATCCGTGATAGTGGGTCGTTTTTCCTCTGTGTGCATAATTATTTTTTACCAGAGTAAACATGAATACATGTAAAAGTCAAGAATTTTGTGTAATGTAATGTAAGTAAAATGTATCTCATTTATTCGTCACAAAAACCAAAAATATTATTTTGATGTAAACAATGCTAATTACAAGATAAATATGTGGATGAGACTTCCTGTAACACTGATAATACTAATTTAGTTTTAAGTGGTCTGTTGATATGAATAGCAAAACAGTGAAATAAAGCTTTACAGGGAAGATAAGATAAAATGTCTTAATATTGTTACAAATTGAAAAAAATACGAAGGTTGTTGGTGACAGACCTCGTACGTATGATTCATGGTCAAGTAATGCAGACGAAATATGTGCTTCAACCCCATTCTCCAAACAATCATACCATACCAGACGGAGAGCTTTAGGCCTAGATAAATTTAGCGTGCATCATTTCCGTCACACATTCCATTTTATTGGCATCAGGACTTCAACCTTAGGCTTGACAGAAACAACACAGGTAAGGATTTTTCTACCGTGACTGCAGAACTATCGCGTTTAAAATACAGGGTATGTTCTGAAAGGTGTACGACTAGATTTTTCCTGAGCGAACAGGCAGACGAGAGGTGGTGTGCGTGCGCGCGATCGGTGGAGGGATATATTAGGAATGTTGGGAAAAATCAGCACTCGACTTCCTGCCGTTGAAGGGAGCATGTCGCTTGTACTGTGAACCCTCGTCGAAACTACTCGTCACGGAGAATCAGGGAGCATTTTCTGGAGTAGCGATACGCCTTCAAATTTTGCGTAAAGCTTGGTAAAAATGACAAAGAGACTCAGGATATGATTAAAGAGGCCCAGGGTGATCCTGCCATGATGCCATGATGAATCGGGTACTTTTGAGTGATACAAGCTATTCAGAGAAGGTAGGGAAAAGGTGGAAGATGACGACCGCTCTGGACATCCATCGACTAGTAAGACCAATCAGAACGTGTCACGAGTGAAAAATCTGCTGAACAATGATCGTAAGATGAATATCAGAATGATTGCTGATTAACTGAGCATTGTTCGTGTCCACCCAGCCATCTGTAACAATTGGCGTTTGCCTCTTGGCAACGCACCGAGAAACACAGCGTTCCGCGTTGTGGAGTATCTTGCCAGCAAATGCGGAAACGCTGCCTCATCCCCCCCCCCTACAGCATCGACAGACTTTTTTCTGTTCCCAAGAATAAAATCGAAGCTCAAGGGGAAGCATCACGGATCGGTAGAGGAGGTTTAACAGGCCGTGACGAGTGAACTAAGGAGTATTCCGGTCCAGGTGTTTCTGGAAGCTTACGAAAACTGGAAATCTCTTTGGCAGCAGTATATAGATGCGGAAGGGTGCTACTTTGAAAAACTCTAATCGATTGTACTATTGTCATTAATATTTTTTTTAAAAAAAATGAGTCCTACTACTTTTAGAACACATCCAGTATGTTGGGGAAAACAATAAAATAACAAAAATGTAGTTATAGTTTAAAAATAGCAACAGTATTATTCAGCATGTGTTCTTGATAAGGGATTTTCACATACATCAATATATGGTAAAACTCGCTGGCATGAAACATAGTATAAAATATTGCAAAAAATTCTATGTAAATATATTTTTTATCCTACGCCCATCTTCGGCATTTATACCATTAACGAACGAGCAGCCCAATAAAATGATGACGAAGCATCAAAAGAATTTAAATTTGCCTCGGTAGAGTTGTCTAGAAAAACCTTTAAGACAATAAGGCAGCGTTTGGGTGCCACCATCCATTTCACCATGGTGGCACAGAGGTCAACAAGACGAATCCTTTACTCCAATGCGATGTAAATGCCTCTGCAAATAATCATGTCTAGTAAGTAAACGAAAGCGCGCAAATCCAACAGATTGAGCCTGGGAACTAGGGACTTTACCACTTTTGTAAAGCACGGTATCCCACCTTTTACATGCAGCTGCATCTCCAAGCAGGGAGGCTCTATTAATTTGCAGTTTGTTGTAAATGATTCAGTCGCCTTAATGTGGTGCCTCCTGTTCAAACTAAGCGATTAATAACTTATCGGCTTAAAGTATCCCTTATGTAAACATAAAAGTTAAAATATATAGCTGGTTTTTTCCAGTTTTACAAAAAAACGTTATCTTTTATTTTGAATTCCATTAATTATAAACCGCTTGGCAAGTTATTTGTAAATTTTTCAAGATTATTGTATTCTAGGCTTAATAAATAATTAGTATTAAAAATAAATTTTATCTGAATACTTAGTTGTGGTCATGGTAAGCTAGGGGTCAAGGGGATGGACTCGTGGCTGGCTTGTCATGATTTCATGCCTAGTACCAGTCAAGACATGAATGTGCAGAGGGGATCGATGCACGATAAATATGTCGAGGCTCAAACGCCCTCCCGTTGATATGGTATATAAGTTAGGAGAGGAGAAGAGAAGCTCAGATGCCGTCCTCGTCACTTAACCGAGGTTCAAATTTCATGGTACTTTATCAATATCCCTCTTGCAGCTTTATAGTGTGACGGGAATATGACTCTCGCTCACTCACTCAATAATTTGTGTAAGTTTCATTTGAATACTTTCAAAACTTTTCAATTTGCAACAATTTACAGTAAAAGTGTCCCTGTTCACCGGCAGAAGTAGCTAGTGGCTATACCACGAACCCGTGGCTAGTGTCGTCAATTCGTGAGTTTGAGTCCTAGTACTATTGCATACCCACCGTAAATAGGGGTTGATACGCGTTAAACCAGTTGAGACTAAACATCCTTCCATAGGAGGAGGGGGAGGGAGTTGAAGTCAGAAGAAAGGGTGCTAGTTCAGGTGGAAATTCGGTAAAGTAAATATGAATATTTCATGCAACATATACTGTGAATATGTTTTAGAATTTGAATTAAGGAAATCAAGTCACATTTGCGTGTGTGAATCACACACTACAGTTATTATTTCTGCATATGAATATAAAAACAGACAATAATGGAAGAAATAAAACACGTGTATAACCTTTATATATTAATTTATATTTCTTGAATAAAAATATTGGTTAAATATTTTAGACAAAATTAATTTTAATAAGTGCATATTACATGCATATATATAATACTTTTACAATCAGTTATCGATGATAATTAAAAATTTCACAATAATAATAATTATTATTGCAATATCAAATAAATAGTTTTTCCAATTATTTATCCTTGGAATTTATTAATTAAAATATGTTTGTATCTTCATTATCAATATCAATTATTATCAATATTTGAATTTCTTGTGGAGTTTAGAATGATTAAAAGAAATTTCAAAAAAAATTTAGTTACCACTCTTGGACACATTTCGAGATTTTGAAAAAAATTGAAATTTACATCGTAGTTGAATTACTACTAAACTCTTGATGTACGTTACATGAATGTTTATGTTTTTTTTTTAAGATAAAAATGTAACTCTTAATTATGAAAACTACTACATAAAATACATACATTTTCTTAAAAATCACTTGTGGGGTAATTGATATTGTCCATTGAAACGATCTATTATTAGTTTTCAAAACTAAATTCAAAATTAATTAATAAATGTTTTAAAAATATCTTCAAATCGTATTCCTTTTATAAAACTTTTATCTCTTGAGTTTATTATTTAATAATGTGCTTTTATACAAAGTAGATAATTTTTTTATAGAAACATGCGAATTTAATGCCGCAATTGACTGATTAGGAAACGATATTTTCAAAAACAAATTGTGCAGTTATCAATAAATTTATTTTGCCTTTTTTTTTCTCAATCAGCTAATTTTATTTCTGAAAATAATATTATAATAAATGACACAACAACACACATTTAGATATATATAAAACTACATTTCCGAAATATTTATTTTGAAAAATTTATTTCGAAATACATGGTGTGTTCAAAAGTTGCCCGACCGCACAGTAGGGACTCTAAAGTGGTGCCACTGTACTCAGAGGAAGGTGACAGGTTAATGCGCTTGCTTAATTGTTTTCCTTTTGTTTCAGTGTACAAGTCATTTTCAGCAAGCAGTTGAGTTAGGTGCTGTTCTACGTTCTGTTGCACGTATTCGTTGGATTTTGATTTTTCTAAAGATGACTGAATGACTTGAGCAAAGGGGCTCAACAATTCGTAAGATACAGCAAGTGTTTGGGGACGACGCTATGGGGGTCACAAAGGGATTAACCGATTCAAAAGAGGCCGCACGTTGGTAGATAATTATTAGGGTTTGGGATGTCACAAACCGTTGAAACGCAGTTTTTATTGAAAAGGTGAACAATCTGACTGTAAAATTTCGCCATCTGAGTGCACAATAGGCTTTTAACCGGTTGAGATCAGTACAGGTTCTGTACATGCAATTTTGTGTGATCACGTGAAGGGCGGCTGAGAAATTGGTTCCTAAACTTTTGCCGATGCAACGGAAAAAGACTCCGTCTTGCAGAACTTCTTGTACACTATCAACGCTGAACCTGGATCCTTACAACTTCTTGCTCTGTTCCCAGAAATAAAAGTGTCATTGAAAAGATTCCACTTTCAGAGTAGAGATGAATTAATAAAGAATGGTAGGTGCACCTTTAAAAAAATAGCCTTTTTGGAAGTGTTTCCGGCTGTGAAAAAAATATTGGCTAAGGCAATTTTTCTCAAACTTTCAATATTTGCGACCCAATATTCAATCATAAATTTCATCATCGCTCCTTCCTCCTCCTCAACCTCTTAAGCTAGATACGTCTATACATACGTCTCACTCAACCAGTACGTTAAATGTCCCGGACGTATATATACGTCTATCGGAAGTACGGAGGTTTTTTTTTTTTTTTTTTTTGTGCACTGCTATCCATAAAATTATTCCGATGGATTTGGAATGCAAT
>BMAV01006130.1:136508-154019 GCA_019973955.1 Trichonephila inaurata madagascariensis | reverse complement strand
AGTAACATCAAGGAAAGACACCGTTACGGTGGTCCTGGAGTTCTTGTCTGGGGAGGCATTATGCTGAACGGGCGAACTGAGCTTCACATTTTCGACAGAGGGTCTGTAACCGGGGATCGCTATTGTGAGGAGGTACTTCTTCCCCATGTGCGTCTTCTCCGAGGTGCCATTGGCCCAGACTTCATTTTTATGGATGACAATGCACAGCCACATCGCACTCTTGCTGTTGAGGAGCTGCTGGAAAGTGAAGATATCACTTGATTGGATTCGCCAGCGTGCTCCCCAGATTTAAATCCCATAGAATATGTGTGGGATGCTTTGGGGAGACGTATTGCCACACGCTTACATCATCCGGAGAACAACCAACAACTCAAACAGATGTTGATTGAGGAATGAGCACTCCTACCTCAAGAAATGTTGCACCAGCTGGTTCTGAGTATGCGAAGACGGTGCGAAGCAACCATTGTAGTAAGGGGAGGGAATATACCATATTAAGGAACATCTGCTTGTTGTTCTTCCTGTTGGATAGACAATCATGAGTCACGATATTATGCGTTTAATAAAGCTTGTTTTTGTTTGATTAAATACCGTATGCGTTGTATTCCTTTTTCACCTCCGATGCTTTCGTCATCCTTTAAGTACATAATACTCTCCCTCATTGCAGAACTTCATGT
The DNA here is from genome assembly GCA_019973955.1 of Trichonephila inaurata madagascariensis. NCBI lineage: Eukaryota > Metazoa > Arthropoda > Arachnida > Araneae > Nephilidae > Trichonephila > Trichonephila inaurata. The sequence continues at coordinate 153,345 of BMAV01006130.1, read as the reverse complement.
CTCTCAGATGATTTTTCGTGAAGTTATGGCAATAAATCCCCGTGTTGCTTAAGTTTTGCACACCAGTGTATATCATATGTGTTAATTTTTGTATATAATTTTATATATGACAAGCCCATGGGGTGTTTGGTAATTATTAAACTTAGCATTGTTAAATTACTTTACTTTGTTCTTAACTTATTACTTAATCCTGTTCTTAACTTAGTATCGTTAAATTACTTATAAAATACCTTAAGCAGTACTGATATATTTATAAGTGTATTATATCAATGTAAATGTTAATTTTACTTTTTATTATATCAGAATGTATTTTGTAAGTTTACTTTCAGTAAATTAATAATTTTTTAATATTCTTTGATTTTAGACTTTGCTATAGGCTCGCTCCCTTCTTGTAGAGTTATCACGCCCCCCTAGGGGGCATACTCCACACTTTGAGAAACACTGGGCTAAGGGGCTAAGTGTAGATAAACGCAAAGGGCCTACTTTGAATTTCTTTATGATCCTAATCGGACAAAGTAACTAAAATATTTTTTTTTAATGTCAAAGGTCGATTATTTTTGAGAACCTTGAGTTCAATAACTTAAAAAGAATGCTTTTAAAAATGGCGAACTTACCTTATTACGTATTAAAGTACTTAATGTGCTACATATATTACACACCTTATTACATAAATACCTTTCATTGAAAAATTTATAAGTGAGTGATTAATGTTGATCGATTTAAAATAAGGGAATATGTTGAAGTTAAAGAACGCGCGGTTATTTTATGTTAAATATAGAATAGTATTCCAGCAAAAATATTTCTTCTTCCACTGTTTTGTCAGTGTTATATACCCATAGTTCAGTCTTTTTGGTTAACAAAATAAAGACTATGACATTAAAATGTTAATTAAGTTAATGTTATATTTTTCATGCTGAGAGAACCAACTGCAATTAGTATAGCAAATACTAGAATTAATTTTGTTATAAATGTCAGTTTAGAAGTTAACAAGATATTTAATTATAAAACCTATTAATTAAAATATATCACTTCAGTTGAATGAAGTAGTAATAAGCCCATTCATATAAAATGTTAAATGTATTAAAAAATTTTATTTAAAGTATCTAAGAATTGATTTAATGATATTTATGCAATTTTACTAAATAGAATCTTACTGTGCAAAGATGAAAATATTTATTATTTTTAAAAAATATATTTTTATTTAAATGGTCTAAAATCTAGTGTAATAAATTTTATGCTATTTAACTAAATTGATTTTAACTGTGCATTTTTTAAAAATGTCATTTTTTTATCTCTAAAGGGAGTTATAGCTTAAAAAATATTTAAATTCATAGAATATTTTTTCCAGAGCTGAAAGAAATATATCTACAGTCTCTTCTGTTACTATATACTATATGAAAAATAAGTTCCAAAAAAAGAAGACGGATGCTCTAGCAACTTTCACAAACTTTTCCCACAGAAACTCCTCTACAACTATCTCGTAGAAACACTGGACTCCTTCGGCTATCTACGAATGTAGCTATCCCCTCGGGGATGACTTTGTGCCTACTGCATGACTATTTACTTTTTTGTTTTTCCATTATTTATTCTTCTCAGACAGACTAGCGTTTCAAGGCAGCTAACTGATATCTATAATGCTATAGCTGTAAACAAATAGTAGGTGGTTTTAATCATGCATACAATTCCCTCTTTCAGGATAATGCCTTCCATCTTGTTAATAAAGCGTATTGTTTATTGTTTGATTTTCGATATCAAACTAAGTGAATTACTTTTCTGAAATAAAGCTTTTCTTTTTTTCACTGGGATACAAATATTGTGTACACCAGGGATGTTCAACCCGCCACAGATAACACGGCAGAATCGTAACAATGATACTTAAGGACCTCTTGGACAAATAAAAAGATTTGTGAAAATAATAATAATAAAAAATAAAAAAAAACTTTTTTTTTTACAATTTCATTGAAATCCGGTTGAAGTAGACAAAAAAGCCCTTAACATTTATTTTAAATGCACTTAATTGAACTGCTATAGAAAATTTTCACCATACTGCCCAATGTTGTGTGCGCTGACTTTCCAAATGAAAGTTCTCTCGTGAGAATTAGGAATTTACCGATATTAGGGGACATTTGAATAATAAAATTTATGATTATTAGGAAAATAATAATGTATTTTTCTAACCTACTTAGTGATATATCTTTTGTGAAAAAATGTTTACTTTTTCAACAAAAAAAAAAAAACAAGTTTAACGCATTTCACATTAATTTAGGAACTGTCAACCAAAGTTGATAATGGTTCGTGCTATGATATATGTGAAAGATTAATATCCATTTTGCAGGATTCATTCGAAGCTAGGTGGGATGATTTTACAGAAGATATAACAATGCTAGTCATTTTATAAATCATTTTTTTTTTCAATTTCTCTGGAAGACGTTGATTGTTCTCCACCTGAAATCCAAATCGAAATTACTGACGTACAGGAGCATACTACACTAAAACGCAATGGTACAAATTCTTTTGCAACAGCATCAGAAAAAAGAAACAAAACTTCTATTAACCCGCGATCACTCGCGCGGGGTGTTCTGTACACCCCAGCAACAAGAAAATCCTCACAGGATTCTAAAAAGAAAGTGCAGAACCACAATTTTTTCTGTAGCTGCACATTTTAGGTCATTGAGCCTTCAGGCCTGATACAATCCCTCTTTCTCGAACGATTGGAATGTAATGATCTTCAAAAGTTTATCTGGGGGCTGAGAACTCCCGTGAGAAGTTGAGCCTTTGTATACAGTCTGCTCTGAATGTTTGGAAAATGATTAAAATATTATTTTTCTATATACTTTCTACTATCATTATCTCATTAACTGTAAAGTATATTTATTACTGGTATATCCGTTTTATATATACTGGTTTATGAAAAAACATAAAATTATGTGTTTTAAAATGAAAATTTTGTATGTTTAGATTAAATTAATGTGTTAGACTCATTCGTATGGAATAAATTTAATAATTTTATTTGTATAATACAAAAAACATCTTGTACTTTATAAATATGTATCATAATGACTTAATTTCATTTTCATAATTAAATACACGTGTTAAAAGTTTGGGGTGTTCTCTACACCCCGCGAGTAACGACTGTAGCAAAAACAGGCGCGAGTGACCGCGGGTTAAAAATATAAAGTAAGCAATTTAATTTTTATTCAAAAGTTAATCCTAAAATACTACAAATGGATTCTTTCGATCTGGTGTTTGAGAACGTACATTGGAGAATTTTTATATTATGTGAAAAAATTATATTACAATTCTTCTTTCTTTTCTTATATTACATACTTTATGCTACGTAGAATTATTCTTTACTTTTGTACGTAATGATATACTTTACAACATGCTCCATACTTTACTTCCTGTTTTGGAATAATTTCATCTTTTCTTTAAAAAACCAAGCAGGAAAATAAATAGAGGTATAGATATGAAACTGTATCTCTTGGCAGCATATGATCAATGCTTTCTTATTTCGGAAAAAGGAGTATGTATTAGATATACATCCACCATCGTGTTTATTTTCCGTCTTTTCGGAAAATGAACCATGGGAAGGGTACATTCTTCCAAAAAGTCAATTTACGAAAGATCGACGATAGATAAAGAGAAATCCCGTTTTCTTTTGTTTATCCGAAGTATTTGGAGATGATGTCACTGATGACATCTGTTCGCTTCATTTTGAGTTCGAAGGAGCGGGATAAATTGGTTCTCTCGCTGCTACTACTACTACTTTACCATTCTTATATGTACGAGTATTTCTCTTCTGTTTCTAGTACGTTTTAAATCATTTTTATCAAGACATAAGCATAAGCACTATAAATTCTATTGCTTTGAATGGATGTAGGATTTAGATACTTCAGTTAAAGAGATGTTATATTGCAAACAGATGTTAAAGACTTATAAAGAATAAGTTATGTGAAAGGTAAACTTTGTTCTTAGGATCTAATCATACTTTTAAGCACTGGCGTAGTGAGGGGCGTGAAGGGGGCCTGTATCAAAATTCCTTCCTAGCCGTTTTTAAGATATGGGAGCCCTGTGTTAATGGACTGTAGTTACACATGTTGAGGTCGCTATAGCTAGGAGGCCCCGTATCATTAATACGGCTGATTTGGCTGTAGATACGCCCCTTCTTTTGAGCAGTGTAAACTTTTTTGATTTCTCTGTAAAAGCTTCAAATTCTTTTTTTATTATTATTATTTTTAAATAAAATGTGCTTAAGAAGTTAAATTCAAATTAAGCTTTTAGAAAATACTATTGGAATCTACACAATACGAATTCACTCTCTCTTTAAAAGTATTTGAGTAAAAAAATTCAATCTAACTTTTAAATCTTCCTTAAAATAATCTTTTTCATACAGTAAAAATTTAATAATTTTGAAAATACTCTTTTTCACTGTTTTTTCAAGTTGCTTCACCTGCGAATTTTGAAATTTTCTTAAAAATTTTATTTATCTTTAGAAAGAAAAAATGTTAAGCAATTTTTTTAAAATACTTGTAAATTATCATATTTAAAACAGAGATTGATGAGGAGCCACTTAGAACAATGTGTGTGCAAAATAAAGCTACAGACATAAAGAAATATTTCAATCCAAAGGAATTTCATACAATTATAAAAATGTGTATGAGGAAGAAAATAGTTCAGTTTGGAGCAAAATTTTTCAGAGCTGGGTATTTCACAATGCTAGTTTTGTTGGACTAAAAAAGAGTGTGGCCATCTTGTACAGGTTCACAAGTTTCAGGACGAGCATTCATATTATTAATGAAGATGTAGTTCAATGATCGCTGCAGCAACCGCCTCCTTATAAACATGATGGTTTGTATGATCGAAAGATCTCGAGAAAAATAGACTACATGCAATGGCTCTTTCTAGAACAGGGTTGGGCAAACTTTTTCGATCGTGGGCCGAAAATCGAAAACACAATTGGTGGGCCAAATTGAGTTTTTCTAATATTTCAAAAACAATATACAAGTATTACAATTTAAATGCTAATGAGATGAATGAAATTGTGATTTCATTTTTAAAAGTTCCATACATTGAGGTTCGAAGTGAGATGTACTGATTATAAGAAACGAGGCTAAATGCTCATTCGTCAGTCTACTTCTGAAATAATTCTTTATAAGGTTCATAGTTGAAACACATATATAAGAGGAAGCAAACATAGCAGTGTTTTTCTGGTCATGATATATTAAATTTTGGAAATTTACTTTCGATAATGATTTGTAAAACTCTAACTTTGTCATATTTAGAAATAATTGCGTTAAAGGATTGTTAGATTGCAACTCAGTTAATTCAAGCTACTAATCTGACCTCATTGCTTCACAATTAACGCTGAAAGGCATGGTAAAAAAATCCAAATCAATTTGAATGATACTGAAATCTGGAAATTTGCATTCGAACTTAAAATGCAGTTTTTTCCCGCCATCTTCATAATTCTTATATATATATATATATATAAGCTTCTCTTCATTTACTGTGGGCTTTGTATTTAACTTTAGGAAATAAGATAAGTCATTCTTAGATAGCTGCTCAGCAAAAAGATTTTTAGTTTAAAAGCTTTCAGATGGCCCACATATCATCGATAAATTGATTTTTCCCTTGCATCTTGACATTTAGGTTGCTCATATGACTATTCATCATCAAAATATCGTCTTTCAGCTGCTAAACTTGTTCGAAAACACATCTTACGCTAGAAGTCTCCATTTTTCGAGATAACAATCAAAGTTATTTTTCTTGTCCGGACCTAAAACATAACAAGCTTGTGTGTAAAGTACTCCCCATCTATAAGAGTTTTATTACTTTTTGAAATATTGTGTGCTGTAATGAAACTTGCAAGTTCAGCTGTTTCTTGGTTACTGTTTACCTTCTTGAAAAAAATTTTGTTGGCCTGATAATTTTTTACGAAGACTCTGCATTTTGTGTTCTTTCATATTCGGACATTGCTTCGTTAATATAATTCTTATGCTTAGATTTGAAATGACGGGAAATGTTATATTCGTTGAAGACTTCTACAGCTTTATTACAAATCAGACACGCTGGTTTATCTTTCACAAATGTAAAATATATTTCCAGGTCCATTCATTATTAAAAGCAGGGCACTCTGAGTCAACTTTACATTTTAGTAGCCATTTTGTGGTTGAAATATTTTACGAATATTCCAAACATACCTACGCTATAATTTTAATAATTTCACCACTATTCACAATGATGCTATAAATCCACAATATAATTCCAATCAATAATATTAGAACTCATGCCAAAAGAAAAAGCCGCTGGCTGAAGCATAAAATGCGCAGTCTACCAAATGTAAGGTCTAATTCACTTATATCGGATTCCCATATGTCTGCTCTCCGAGAAAGGTATAACGCTGGTTGGTGCCAATCTACAGCTATAACTAACAAAGAACTTTCACTTTTAACACTTTGGCAGTTGAAAGCTGTCTGCGCTCGCTGTTTCCTTCAATTTATGTTTTGTAGAACAAAAATTCAGAAAGAAAAAAGAGCATTAGTCCTTTGAAAAAAAGGAAGAAAAAATAATATTTAAACAAATTAGAAAAGGAGATGGATATATAAATATTTATTTTAATTTGCCTCGGACTGGCAAATTAAAATTCTATTCATTGGCAGGATAGAACATTCCAGTGGGCCGTAGTTTGCCTATTCCTGTTCTAGAGCATTTTAATTGCTTTCTTTGGCTGGTGATCCGGTCACTTTGCAGACTGCTCCATACGGTGAATATCCACTTCCTTTTAGATAATCTTCAACAAAGCTATGTCTATTAAGTCAGACGTTATGATCTAAAAAATATTTTGCTACAACAGCTCTTCAGAAAAGCCGTTCATATGGCTTGATAATCTCATTCCTATACCGAAGTGCAGTCACTGTGTGGCAGGGAAAATATGTATTCGTGAACGGTCTATGAACATAATCCTTTCCATTCAAAGATAATTTTGTTAAAAAAAAGGAGGGATTGCTCTGAAGTTTTAGTGTTAGAGCATTTATCACACAATCACTCTCCAAATAAATTTTGGTAATTTTTTTTTCTTAATCTTGACAAGCCACTAAATAGGACAAAAGCTTAATTCCTTTTCAAAATTTACTATTTAAGAAGAACGTAACACTTCGTAAATTTGTCTCCATAAAATTATAATATATATATACACACATATATACATGTATATATATAATTAAAATGTTTAATTAAAGTTTCTAATAACTGTTAAAGCTAGTAGAAGTATATTATGCATACATATAATACAAAAATTAGAGTATATTAAGTGGCGTCTGGAGCTTTGTTGCATTTTTAAATATGTAGATGCAAGCAAATTTTTGTAAATATACTTTTCATGAAGTACGAAATATGATAATACAGGAGCTACTAAACGAGCATAAAATAAAATATATGTTAGCGGTTTATATCTATTTTGGTTAATATTTTGCAGTAGAAATTTATCAATAAATATATAACTAAAAACGATTGAAAATAATCTAAAAAATATGATTTAATTTTATAGGATTAATATGAGAAGCTCTTTCTTGTTTTAAGTTTTTCCTTTTATAAGACAGCAATTATATATATATATATATATATTGTTAGCATTTTAAATTCAAGCATCTTTTGTCATGATTAAATTGAAAATTGAATTCCAAAGACACTCCATATGGATAACGAAAATAGGAAATCCTTTATCTAAGGTATTTTAGACGAGATAAAAATTGATTTGATTTTTACTAAATATAATGATAAAAAAATATCTTAAAATATGATATTGCTGAATATTTAATACACAAGGACTTATATCCATTTCTATTTTATATAATATTCTATTTTATTCTTTTAAATTCTGTTTTACTTATAATACAAATAATGACTTTTATATAAAAGAAAAACTCGAATAACGTTTGAATAATTTTGAGTCATTATTCTTTAAATAACTTTTTAGTTCTTTTAAAAATAAAACTGAATATTTTTTTAAAAAAACATGGCAATGATCTACATTAGTTTAACATAAATGTTAGAGGAATAAGCCCTTTGAACTAAGATATTATCTTCGAAAGATAAATTTATTACGAATTATTTATTTAGGTAAGCTACAATAAGCTAATTATTGCAAATCAACTTTTAAAAAATATTTGTAGCTCCTATTTAATAACAATTTGTTTTTAAAAAAATTTAAGCTGTATTTCAATTTAATTATTTTTTTTGTTGAAACAACTTTGAAAATTTAAGATTCTTAGGCATTTCAAAAAAAATTTTTTTTGAATAAAACTATCTTCAAAAAGAAACAGAAAACAATGAAAAATATGTGTTATAATATTTCCTATAAAAGATAAATTATCTTACTTCATTGCAAATTAAAATGGGATGCATTTTGATTAATAAATGAAAATAATTGATACCCTGAACTGTAAGATGTCCAAAAGTTTTCATGAAATCCTGCTACGCCAAAAGAAAATGAGCACAAACAAGACTAACAAGCGACAGAAGGAAAACAGAAATCCTTGATCTCGAGCTAACTCACGATATATGTTGACGTTTCAAAACTCTGGGGGAAAAAAAGAAGAAAACGTATTCTAAATTACATGAAATAAAAAAATTACATTTCTATTTTTGTAGAAAACTATGCTCAGTTTTTGCTGTACAAAAATCGCTTGTTAGTCTTCATAGATAAATTATATTTAATCTGGAAATATTCTGGATATTTGTAATGATATTTAACAAAAAAACATGCATTGTCTATCAATGAATTTTTCTCTTAAACATTATTTTTTCATTTTTGAGTGCGAATGAAACGGATTTTTTTTTTTTTATACATAATTATTTTGACGTTATTATTCGAAATAACATTTCTTCAGTTTGCACATACTAATTTATTTCTACAATTTCGAAAAAAAATTAAGATTTTTTTGGTTGTTGGTGTTGTTGGTATTTTTGTAAATATATAAAATATATAAATAAATAATTTTCATTTTCCACTGGCATGAATAACAATGAAAAAAAGATTTACTATTCAGAATTTTGTAATATGGGTACACAAAAGTATTAATTATAAAAAAGAGCATAAAATCAAACTAAATATGCATTATTCCTATGTATGCATTAATCAATTATATTTTCTATGTCCATAAAATATTTTTAAATTCTGTAACATTGGGTATTTTTGTAAAATTCTTTGCTATATATATATATATATATATGTACCTGTAATTGCGTCACGTATACATATATTTATGTAAAATATACAATAACTTAAAACCACAGTAAGACAATATTCACAAAAAAGATATAAGACTTAAACTGACAGAAATAAACCCCAGTAAGAATTTTTGATTTAAATTTAAGATTGGTGCTTAGTATATTATATATAATCAAAATAATAATCATTAGGTAAAAAAATACTCCATACAAATAACTTTCAAACGTGCTTATCTCTCTGATTTAGATATTAGGTAACCAAAGGAAGACAAAGTAACAACTTTTGTCTACAAGGAGGTTCAAAAATATTGAAAGGATTACTGCGGTGGTATGTTACCAGTATTTACTGAAGAGAAAAAAAAACATAGGCAGAAGAAAATATCCCTCAATTATTTTGAAGTCATGATTCCTATACTTACCTAAAAATGAAAGCTTTGAAGGAAAACTTAAATGTTATCACTTACTTCATGAAAGTCGTTTATCTTACTTTTTTATTAATGGCCTTCGTTATTTCAGAATTTTATTTTATTTTAGTACAATATGTACGAACCCTTTGATGCGAAGTATATTTCAAGTGAGAATAATAGGTATAAGTTTTAAGTAATCCTAAAATCTATTTGAGTCAATATTAGGAAAAGGGGGCTTCATAATATTTCTACCACTATTTGGAAGATATTGAAAATTTCGATGCTCAAAATTTCAAGTACATTATTTACTTACCTTTGATACCTATATCTTTCAGAAAAAATATTAGATGTAACGTACATTATTTAACTTAAATATTTATAATACTCAGAAAATGCATATCGACAAATATAAAATCGTAACACTTATTTCTGAGTAAATTTAGAGATCGTAAAACATTCAGTATCAATATTTCACTAGGGATGTTTGAACTCTCTACTTTAACTCTTTCATTTTAAAATACTTAGATTGAAATCTATCTCTTTCAAGTATTCGAAAGTATAAATACTATTACAACAAGCATTCAACTTACAAATATTCGACCTTTCGTCTCTAATTTGTTAGATTTATCATTTTGCTTTGCGAAAGATGTTTATTATTCAATGCAATTCAAGCACTAGAATTTCGACGGTAAATAATAGACAAAAGGTTCCACAGTTATGACTGAAAAGATTTTGCTTACTTAGAAAGGAATTTGAAATGATTTTACCTTATAATTTATAATCATAATGATTTTTATTACAGTTTATTGCATGAGGTGACAGCTTTAATAAGCTAATATTTAAATTCATATGGAATATAAATCGTATTTACCTAAAAAAAAAAGGAATCATTTATTTTTTTTCCATTTTCTCCCCTTATATTTGTAGAAGTTAAAATTGATTGTAGAAGTTGAATTGTAGAACTTTTCTGAAAACAGAATTATGATTTAAAAAAATCTAAATTACATCATATTGTAAACAACTTCAACAACGAATATAAAATTATTTTTCAGTGAAGTATTCGGTATACAAACCGGTGAAACTAAAGAGTCTCAAAAAATAATACTTTATGAAATTTGAATTATTTGTGGCTCTCTATATATTTGTGTGTATGTCTCAAAAGCAAAAATTATTTATCTCCACTAACTTTTAAGAAAGAAAAAAAAAAGTCCTCAAAATTTTACGGGTTTTTTTTTCCTTAAATTAGAAATTTATTTCACTTGGATGAATACATACTTAAATAATTCCTAATAACCTCTAAAAACTAAATAATAATAGTAAACACATAACTAAATGTTTCTTTGCACTCTTCATGTTATACTTAATTTTAGATTTTCAGTTAAACGTTTTCAAAAAACATATTTTAAACTTTTATTCTTAAGCAGTCATCATTAATGAAAAAAGAAAAGCATATTTATATATATGCATACAAGAATATGAAGTAATAAGCGAAGAGCCGGAGGAATTACCTCTTCACTTGTTGGAGATCATTTTTTACAATTATTTATATTTCACAACGAATTCTTAAATATCATTTTTACTACAAATCTTATTTTTAAACGAACATACATATTCTTTACACTAATGTATAGAAAAGCATAAAATATTTAGAGTATAATGATGTTCTCCTTTTTATTTCAAAATTCACAATATAGCATAAAATCATAAAATATTTTTATTACACACACAATTATATCAAAAAATACCTGTAAAACATTAATTTTTAATTTTCATAAATTATCAAACATGTACACTTAAAACTATTATGATGTTAGTGTTAGGTGTAATAAAATCTCTAACTATAATCCCCAAACAAATATATATTCTTATTAGATAAACATAATATTATAAAAATAATAGTTAGTAATAGTTATCATATTTTATATACTTTGGGGAGTCTGTGAAACAAATTATCTATCTCGGATAAACGTATTAAGGTTATGTAGAATGAGACAAAAATATTGTAATTATATTTTATATGTAGACTCGAAATCAACATATGACCATATTAAAAATGCAGAAAAATATTATTATTCATTTAGAAGCTGTTTTTATTTTTCACTTGATTAATTTCTTTCTGTTAACGATTTTACCTTTAAATGTTTAAAAACAGTTCAGGAAAAATTACTCTCAAAAAAACTTTAAAATGAATTGTATCTTTTAACAAAAAAAGAACGTGTAAAACCACGTTATAGAAGTGAAACTTCTTTGGCGACGTTGGCCGTAAATGCAGGAATAGATCTAATTATATTAAACTGATGGGAGAACATACTTTAATCAAATAAAATTCGAACTTCATCTATTGTATGAAAATAATATTTTTATTCAATTTTTTGCATCATCATTTTCCAAGAAAGACACATTTGGCGTGTGGTAAACGAAGTAGGATATATATTGTAGTCAAGCAAGAAAACGTAAGAAAACTGCATCAATCGTGGTTTCCTATATAAATCAAAGTTTTTTTTAAAAAAATAAATTATTATAAATTCGCACTTTGTTAATATATCTTACAGTTCCGGGTTTATTTCTAATTTAAGTGAAATATATGCTCAGAAGTAAAATCCCTGTAAAGCTAGCTTTAAATCTTTTGTATTTTATGTTTTGGTTATTTAATTAACCGGTTATTAGTATTCCGACGAATAAGGTGCACTTTTATCATGAAAGTAAGATCGAAATTTACGGGTACGCGTTATACGCTGGGTTAGGCCTCAATATTCATAGTTTTGTATCTTTAAATATTGATTTAAAAAAAGAGGAAAATCTGTAACATTATTTATTATGTAAATAGCGATAACTATATTATTTAAATTTTTACCTTACTATTATAGGTAGATACTTTCTGGTTAAAAACAAAGAGCAAACAATTCATATTTTTTAAATAATCAATAAATAATACAAAGCAAGACTGAATGTAAAATGTCATAAGATCTGTGAGTTCAAAATAATTAATTAAAATATCAAAAATAATTTATAATCATTTAAAAACCATTTGTAATATTTATTCCTACTTTCAGTATATTTTATAATAAATTTCAATTTATAACCAAAATCAAATTTCTAAAATGGCAAGGGAATCAATTCTGTTTTCTCTGTTGGTTAGAAATTAATCAGAAAATTTCAGTATGAAGACAACTAAAATAAAGCAGACTGAATACCAAAATGTAGATTTATAACCATAATTTTTTTTGTACTTTACTGTTCCAAGACATTTCAAAATTATTTCATTTATCAATAATTTAACTAAAGATTTTTATTCTAACTGTTCAGTATTCCAGAGAATCCTGGTAGTAAGTCAGAAGTGCGTGAAAATAAATAAAAGCAAAATAGAATTTTAGATTTTCCAAATGAAAAACCAGCAAAGTTTAAAATTATAAGTAAAATATATTTTAAAAAGGCGATAATAAGTATATCTCTAAAATATAATGCATTCTAATTTTAGATTTTAAAAATATATATATTTTTTCTTCAATTGTTCCAACTTCAATTGTTCCATATTGTAATTTTAATTATTTCCTTGCTATTCCAACTTTTTTATTATTAAAGAGAATCGTTTGGCTAGATTCAATACATTTACAGCTTAAGATTCCAACGTCATTTGTCCTTCTCAACTGGCAACCAATTGTACATTTATTTGATTTCTAAAAAAAGATGAGAATTATTTTATTTTCTTGAGAGTATTTCTGCTACTTCTTTTCAGTCTTTTTTATCTTTCCTTGTCACAGGGGAGGATTAATACATCATCCCTCGTGTCATGGTTGAATAATCTCTTATTCGAATTACAAATCGACGGATCCAAGTAAACAGCCAATAAAAGAGCAGTGAATCCTTGACTCGGTAGCAAAAGAATGTACTGTCGAATAACAAGAGATTGATGACAATTATTCATGCTCCTGCCTCTGATGAAAAGAATGTATGCAGACTCTGTATAAGAATGTTTGATTTGCTTCAATTATTTTCTTCTTGTAAAAAGAAATGCTTTTTTATACAACAATGTTTTGTGCAAGATAAAGTAGAAAATAATACGGTGAAAAAATGTATATCAACCGCATTTGCTTCAAATTTTTGAAATAAATAACATTTGGAGAGATGAATTCTTCAAAGGATATTTTTTAGAGAGTTTTTCTATTAACTGAGCAATAATTTTACTATTTATTATGTTTCTTTAAGAAATGAAAGTAAAAGTTATCGAATAATTATTTGTTAATACATATAATTTTATTCGCATCTTTAATAAAAAATATACTAACGATATGAAACTGGCAAAAAAAGTTTAAAGATGCATGTTCAATATATAGCAAGTGGCCGCGGTAGCCGAGTGGTATAGTATCGGATCGTGGCTTGCCTTGTCACGAGTTCAAGCCCAGTACCACTAAAGACCCGCCGTATAGGGCAGCGATGCAAGTTAAATTTGTCAAGAGGTGAAACGTCCTCACGTTGGTGTGGTGTGGTAGTTAGAAGAGAAGGGTGCCAGCTCAGGTGTCATCCACGTCACTTGACCATGGTTCAAAATTACGTGGTCCGTCGCCAAAAGCCCTCGAGTAGCTGAACAGTGCGACCTTAATATTCAATCAATCAATCAATGCATAACAAATTTTATTTCAAAAGAAATACATATGAAATTCTATAGTTTATTAGATTAATATACATTAAGGGGATACAATACGATTCAATTGTCAAAAATCAAAACTAATTTTTTTAGCCTAAACTAACCTTTATATATTTTTCTATAATCTGACAAAATTTAAAAGCTCTAAGTATAAGAAACGCAGAATTATAACACTTTTTACGTTCTTTTTTATTCGCATGCCAAAGGCCAAAAAATCAAAACTTTAAACATACTGCTCTCAGAAAGATAAAATAACTCATTTGTTTTGATTTAAAATGCTGAGGCTTTTATTTTTCTTCAGTGCCAAATGCATTAATATTTTTTTCTAACTATTGCTAATAACACATGTAACAAAAGTTGGTATGCATTTTTGAATCAAAGCAAAAACACGTATTTTTTAAAAAAATTGAATTTAGAATTTACACATTTTTTACAGAATTCATAAAAAAAGTACGCATACCTGTTATGTCATTGCAAAACCCTTACTAATTACTGTTATAGTTAGTTTGTTGCGATTGTAAGTCGTATTTAATGTGTGTACGTAAATCTTTCTCAGAGGAGTAGCATCTTAAACTCACTTCATAAATTTTAAGTTTCTTCCTTAAAAAATTAAATGGTTAGCTTTTTATGAAATTGTGAGAGGAAAAAAAATCAATTTTACATAAATACACATTAGGAAAACCAAAAATATTTTGAAAATCATTAAATTGAAAAAAAAATGTGTAAATCGTATCATGTCCTCTTAAAGATTCGAAAAAAATTATTCGAATTGTTATTTAAACCAAAATTAGTATACTTTGCGAAAATATGGTTTAATTCAAGAAATGTATAGAAAAGTATTCCTTGAAAATTGAAATATATATGTATATATATGTGTGTGTGTGTGTGTACGTATGTACAGTGGTACCTCGACATACGAGTTTAATTCGTTCCGCAACCTTGCTCGTATCTTGAATTACTCGTATCTCGAAGCAAATTTCCCCATACAAAACAATTGAACTACCATTAATCCGTTCCAACTTCCAAAATGTCACCCCAGTTATTTTTGTTACGTGGTTTTGAATAATAAAAACGTATTTATAAATATCAAATATTTATTGCACAAAAACAAAAAAGAGAATGTAAAGAAATAAATTAGATATCCTCACTGGTCTTTGCCTTTTTCGCTACATTTTTCTCGCTTTCACCTGTAGGCCGTTTAGAAAAAAACATGTCCAAGGAGGTTTGTTTCTTCCTCCCTCTCAGAATGTTCCGTAAATGAATTAGGCAAGTGTCATTAAAAAGGTCAGATGCACGACCTGTTGCAACTTTTTCTGGGTGCTAACTGATCGTGATGGCGCGACTTCGTGTTACTACCAAACCGAACCGAACCGGACTCGTATCTCGAATTTCGCTCGTAACTAAAAGCAAAAAATCACTTGCTCGTCGGCTCGTATCTCGAAAAACTCGTATGTTGGGGCACTCGTATGTCGAGGTACCACTGTATTATTTAATTTGTGAGCATTCAACTAATATTTGCANATGTTGGGGCACTCGTATGTCGAGGTACCACTGTATACTATTTTTTCAAAAGAGAGTCTGGAATAATTCTTCCAATAAATAATGAATTCAAAGCATAAGAAAATTGCACAGTTACATTTCAAATTTTTTCGTAAAAAAGGGGGTTTGCGTTATATGGCGAATATACCTAAAAATTAAAAAGTATAGCTTGAAAGTATAGGTGCGCGTTATACGCCGGATTTTACAGTATTTTAATTGATAAGAGATCGATCCATTTTTATAAAAAAATATTTTTTTAAAAAAAAGCTTTTTAAATATAAACATTGCTAAATGGAAGTGTTGAACAGATCCATTATATATATTTTTTTAAAAATAATGTTATTATGAAATTTATTCCTGTAAAGAAGTTTACAGTATACAGTAGATCTTTTAAAATATTTTTTTATGTGTCTAATACATGAAATTACAAAATTATTATTATTCTTAATCATATATTTTTCTTGCTATCCTTAAAATTAATATTTCATAAAATGTCCTTATTATACCTTATTTCTTTTTTCAGATGACTAGGGCGCCAGCGGAGATAGTTTATGCCCAGAATGATGGACTAAAGTGTGTTCGAACAAAAAATTAGACGTACAAGCGGGTGGGTTATGTAAAGCGGACGTGGTCAGAGCGGACAACATTTTATCTCCATCTCAGAACAGATAAAGGGTGCAGATAAATAAGTAAATAAATGCTTTTAAAAATCACAAAAATATAATTTAAAACAGTATTTTAAGTGGCAAATAAATCTCTTTCACATGAGATAACATATTTTTTTTTTTTTTTCATTGAAGTTTTCTATTTTTGCACTCGATTATCGATTTACAAGGATAAATACATTTTTGCCAATTAAATTATTTGTATTAAATAGTTAAGATACTAGAGTGCGAAAGCAATTCAAATCTAGCAAAATGTAATAAAAATAAAAACTTTCAGAGAAATATCTAAAAATTAATATTAAGTAACAGTCAGTGGCGCACACAAAGGGGGGAGTCCTGGGGTCCGGACCCCC
>BMAV01006130.1:106697-119447 GCA_019973955.1 Trichonephila inaurata madagascariensis | reverse complement strand
ATTTGGAACAACTTTTTGAGCTCGCTAGCAAAAAATTGTTCTAAAGCGGTTGCTATGGCAACTGAGTAAAAATTGCACGAATTGCACGAAAAATTGCTTGAAACGTGTACGTGTGATACGGCCTTTTACTTTTCAACAATTATTAATTATTTCAAATTATTTCGCCTATTTTACCAGCGTAGCGAGTAAAACCGTAAAACCGGTGTGTGAGGTGTGTTTTCACCTTTTCGCCCTGGTGGCGACATGTTTGAAAATTACAGGATTTTTTTTTTTTTTTTTGAAGTTATACTTCTTTCTGCGCGTTAGGGAAAAAGGATGAGGGTAAATTTTTACGATGCACGCTCACATCATTGTCTAATGTTTTAACATGCCACTTTTTTGGTGCTAGGGAACTGATATTTGGGAGATCGTAATAACTATTCTTATAAACCATACAGTTTGGACGCATCCCCCCAGTGCATTCCCCCTATAGTTTTTTGGCCAATATCTCGGGAATCTTCAGCCTATCCATTCGGACCTGGCTCATTCGATCCCTCTATATCTGCTCTTCCAGTTATTATAATTTCATGCTCATAGGGCTATTTTTTCCATAGTTTTTAATTGTTTTAAACTTTTTAAGTTTTTTTAAAATTCACAATATCTTGGGTCCTGTTCGAGTCTCTGACTTGAGATTTGAACCGACTATTCCGCTCATCGAGACCCATCCAGTCATCTACTTCATTCCCATTGTGTAGACATTGGGAGGGCTTAGATACTAAAATATCATGCTCCCATGTTAATCCCATGGGGACTGGAAAAAATTTCAACCCTCCTAAGGAATTGAGCATGGGACTAGATTTTTGGAGGTCCACCATATTTTCGTATTAGCGCTAGCTATTCGAGGAATTGGCCCGCTTCGGTGCTTCCCCCTACAGGGCTTCCCCAGTAATAACTCGAATCCTATGCCACCTTGGTAGACCGCACTGGCTGAATGTGATTGTACTCCCTATGAACATCCTAGATATATTTTTTTAGCGCCATAGCCCCATTTCTTCACCCATTTTTATAACACTTTAAAACTATTTTAAAGTTTTAAATTTAATTAAATCCCGCAAAGCTCGGAGGATTTTTGAGCTCCGTTAATCAAAACTCGGACCATAAGTTTTCCTCTTTGAGCCCTTTCATTTGTTATAATTCGTGTGTAGATAGTGGGCCTAGGGGGCGTTATCCCTAAAATTA
This sequence comes from Trichonephila inaurata madagascariensis, assembly GCA_019973955.1. NCBI lineage: Eukaryota > Metazoa > Arthropoda > Arachnida > Araneae > Nephilidae > Trichonephila > Trichonephila inaurata. The sequence goes on along the minus strand of BMAV01006130.1, from coordinate 118,229 downwards.
GAATCCCCATGTTATTCCTATGGGGGTTCAATCTTTTGATGACTTCACTATATTACAGAGATAGAAGGATAAAACTTTGGGATCATCTACTACTCTGTATATCATTGAGATGTACATGATCATTTACGTCAAAGTTCGGGGGGGCGGGGGTTCGTTTAGTTTTCCTTTTCCGAGCTATCGCCGCCCCATTTGCAACTACAGGCTCCGGACCGGTTCGAATGGATTCCTCTTGTGTTTCCTCACAACCAGGCTGAGTTTCGAGTTGCTGGGAGCCCTGCTTCTATCTTATTTAATTTTCTTAAATTTTTTTAATTATTTTAAAATGGTTATAACTCGGGGGCTCTTCAGGCGGATGTCTTAACTTTCCCAGGAACGATTCTTCCCGCCGAGACATACAATATGAAATCTCAGGTGTCATATTCGGTTTACCTCATCTTCAGATACAGTCTGTCGAAAACCCCCCATGTTACTTGTTATATTTTCCCTGTGCGGGGGTGCTTAAATTTATTTAAATCGTGATTATCTTGGGTTTGCCTGGTCCAATTGACTTAAGGGTAGTATCGTTCAACTCTGCTCTTGATCGCCTTTCGTCCTTGGCCCAGCTTGCTCTGCTCAAGATTTTTAGAAATATTTTAATCTTGTTACGCCAAAGAAGTATAACTTCTTACGTGCGTACATAAGCACACACACACACACACTTTTTTTTAACTCATCTTATGATTGGATTTCAAATTTTTCGGTAAAGATTTGAAAGCACACTCTTCGCTTGCACACGGATTGGCTCATATTTAAAAATAAATATACAGAAAATGTTTTGTGAAATTTACTTTCTTGAAATATTTTGCTATCTATTATTTTGTCTGTTATAGTTATGATTAACAATAAATATTTATTACAAATATTTAAATAAATTTAAGGAAATATGCATTGCATAATAAAATAGATTTTTTAAAAGGCTTTAAATGTTTTTTTTTTCTTGAATCTTGTTCGAAATGGTAAGAGTTGTTATCACTTATAGGGATCGAGTTTGTTTTTACGCAGTGTGCCAAATTAGTTTTTTACTTTATTTACCTTTGCATGTGTTATAATAAAGTTCTTACAATTTATTTGAGCATGAGCTCGTACCTGACATTAACACAAGCACACACACAAACAGTGTAATATCTTTTTTTCATTAACATACAATTTTCCTTTCATTATGAAAATAAAGTTTATTTTGAACTAGGCACATCTTTCACCTGAAAAAATAACATTAAAATGAAAAAAAAAATAGTACACAGTTTATAATGCATATTTTTAATACTTTTTCTTTCTGAAAAATAAAGTACTAATAGAGAAAACCATTTTTGATCTTTTTCTTTGAAATTTTATTGCAAATTTAACATTTATTACTAAATTGAAGTAAGTTTTTCATAATAATTTTGTTTTTAATAGAGAAGTTTGAAAACTGAAAAATTAGATGGAAAAGGAAATAAATAAAAAAGAAAATTTTAAAACCCCATTAAAATAGTTTAAATTACTAATAAATTAAAAACTATGAATGTAAATAAATGTATTGCTTAGGCTCTGAGTGTTCATTCAAATCTGAAAAATAAAATTGAATACTGATTTTTTTTTTTTTGCATCCCTAATATTTTAAGGTATCCAACTACGTTCGGAACCGAGATTTTAGTAAAGCACATAAATGAATAATTTTCATGATATATAGTTTCACTTAGATTAGAATACATGTATAAAATTGTTTTAAATATATTTAGACAAAAAAAACTATTTAAATACAATATTTAGGCAAAAAATTAACTTAGAATAATATTTTTTCAAAATGTTCTCCTTTTATAAAAAATGCTTCGAAAATAATAATATTTCGCTTATATAAAGTAAAGATTTTTTCAGAGAGTCTGAACTAGGATTTTTGAAAAATTCACATTATCTTCAGAGTTACCACCAATTGAAATAATTATCGGCGTTTTTTTTTCTTAAAATTTCTCCCCTCTGCTGTCGTAAAACATGGATAAACCCACTTCTAAGTTATATGTTTCAAAAATTCTAGTTGACCCTCTGTACAGAAGTCTGAGCTATATACAGATAAAATATTATTATAATAGAAGCATTTTTCACAAAATGAGAATATTTTGAAAATGGGTCATTCTATGTTCATTTTTTGTCAAAATATTGTACTTATATAATTTTTTTTATTGTAATAATATTCTTAAAACTATTTTATACACATTTTCTAATCTAAGTGACACTAAATATTATAAATATTATCCATTTATAAGCTTTTGAAAAATCACGGTTCCGAACGTAGTCGGATACCTTAACATTTATAACCGAGTAGTATCAAATTATTTTATCTTTTGTACAGTTTAACTCTTGCAGATAAGTAGCAGAATTTTCAACTTCCAGATGCTCACGTGGTCTTTCTTCCTCCACTAGGTTTGTTTTCTTAGCAAATAACGATAATCAGTCAGCATGAAACCTTATCAGTTTTGCTATATTTTACAGGAATTAATTTTCATTCTATCAATATTTTTGATCATCCCCCCCCCGCCTCATTTTTAGAATTTGGATCATTTTACACAAACATATTATTTTGTTAGTAAATGAGTTTTTGACGCATCTTGGTCATATATGAAATATGCTGTAATTAAATTATCCCATCAATCAGTCTATTAAAAAACGAGTAACAACCATTTCTATTTTACACGGTGAATACGTATCTTAGAAAACCGTGCAAAAAATACATGCGACATGTGATAAATTTGGGGGTATGCTCTACAACTTTTAAAAAACGTGTAAAATGAAACAAACACAAAACATTTTCCTAAAAAAACCATGCAATAAAGGCAATAATGAAATCTATGTGTTACATATTTATAAAACAAAAACAATTAATTTTTATTACAAAATAAATAAATAAATAAAATTTGTGTACAGTGATAATTTAGTCTATAAGTACATACACAGGCCGTGGGTAGCCTATTGGTTAGAGCATCTGACTACAGACCGGAAGGCCTGGGTTCGATGCCCGATGTCACCAAATACCCGCCGAGTACACACGGAATACGTGCTCGTTAAATCAGTGGGTCTGAATAACGAGTGCAGGGGACTGGAGAATATTTCCCTCTCCTTCAGTTCCATGCCTAAATTGTGGAGGTGGAGATAGGTGATGTCGACATCTATCGTCCCTTTGGGGAATTTCGCCGAGCTAATTCGTACTGTCACCTCAAGGCCAAGGTCAACGACAGGCGTTCTTCTAGCCCCTTGCCACAACGAATTTCGTGGGCCTCGATCTGACTACGTCAGACNNNGGTGGCATTAGCCACAAAACAACAACAACACACACACAATTGCTTACAACATACAAAGATTCAAACTAAAATTAGGACTAAAACTATCAACTATGAATCACTACTTGGGTTTCTTCCCCGGGAAATTGTAAGATTTTCATACTTTTTGTATTCCCGGGAATTAGACTTCGTTCCCGGGAATTACATGGGGCTTAAAGGATCTATAAGGTAGGCATTTTTCACTTGGCAGTAGAGGCGGACTAAGCTAATTGGAGGCCCTTGGTAGTAAAAGGTTTGAGGCCCGTGAGCTCTAGAGTCTAAAAACTAAGTGAAAAGGTTCGCTGACTTTTAAATAATCAAAATATAGCTAATAATAAAACTCAACGCGTCCCCTAAGAAGAAATTTTAACTATATTCACACACACACACACAAATAAATTAAAAACCTTACAGAGAGACCTTGATTTTTCTTTTTTGGTAAATCCGTCAATTATTTTTGCTGTTTATACTTTGTCCCAAATATCTTGTTCTGTATATATAATATAGCTATGCTCACAATTTGCTTCTTCTACAGAATTTCTTAAATAATTTTAAACGTGCTTAAAAGAAACCCGATGTATTTGATATCGGTATCGTTAAAAATATTTTCAAAAGCATCTCTACATTAGGGAATGTCGAGGAAATTTCTCTTGCTACTCGATCATTTTCTAACGGGGTTTTCATTGAATTTTTTTCTTTTAAAAATAGTAAAAACATCCAATTCATCATCAAAATTAAAAGATTCAATATCGTCTTTGTAAATATCCTTTAACCCTTTGCAATTTTTTAAATTTCTATGAAAAAATTATATCAGTTAGTTCTTAAGTAATAATAAAAGGGAAAAATATGGAAAAAAAATAAGCAGTTTTAAATTGAATTTCAGTCATGGTTTTGTTTGTTGCAGAAGTGCAACATTGCGCGGTAGTGATGCAAATTACAAAACTTTTTTTTACATGAGGATTTTATAATCCATCCTAAAATGCTTAAATTTTTTACCTGGTAATTTATTTCGTCAATAAACAAGAGGTAGCATAAAATATAATGGATTCTTTTTATTGCAAAAACACAGTTCTTGATGTATCAGAGATTTTTATAATTGTTGTGATTTCTGGAAAAAATGTACTTCCATCTAGTGACAAAATTAGCATGGATTTCGTTCCAGTAATCTTTTTTTTTCTTTGATTAGTGATTTGTAGGTGATTAAAAAAATATTGAGTCTGTTAAAATAAAATAAATCATATGCCGCAGAAATGCAACAATGCGAAGTTAAGGGTTAATTTTTATGTAGCTTTCTTTTTAATTTCAGGTAATAATCTCTCGTCAAAAATACATTAAAGTGTTCCATGGGAGTTTCATATACCTCAACTCTTCGGGATAGCTCTTGTCTTGTCCTGTCGCATATGACAAAAAATGAATTCTCTACGAAATTTTTCCATCATTCAAAAGTTTACATCCGATTCATTAACTTTCACCGAAAATATTTTTTCTCTTTTACTGCGTGTGAGATGGTCCAGCTTCCTCTACAAACTAGAGCCCTGATAAGTCAGTTGTTTCTTGTTCCACTTTTTCAAATTCATTCATGAAATTCTTGGTAACATTTTCTATAAAAAGTTTAGTAGACTAGGTCCTTTTTAACAATTCTAACTCAACTGATTACAATGATTTCTTAGTAACATTTATTTTCTGGAGTATGGTATTCCAAATCATGGTTATTAGAGAAGTTTCATATTTGCCCATCTGCTTCAAAAGGGAAGTTGCCTCTAGTATTGCGGTCTTTTTTTCATCATTCGTAACACTGATTGCACTCAGGGCCTTGACCTGATTACAATGATTTGTTAGTAACATTTATTTTCTGGAGTATGGAATTCCAAATCATTGTCATTAGAGAAGTTTCATATTTGCCTATCTGTTTCAAAAGGGAAGTCGCTTCTAGTATTGCGATCTTTTTTTCATCATTCGTATCACTGATTGCACTCAGGGCCTTTACCTCACTATAATGCCTAAATTCAACTAGCTTTAAAAAGTTTGCTTTGAACTAGACATATCTTGTATCACATAAAAATTTTGTTTCACTTATCTTCATTAGTAAAGTACGCTGATGAAAATAAAAACAGCAACCTCAAGAAAGAGTTGTGCTAGATAAACGAAATTCCATAAACATGTTTATACATTTGAACGATGCCTTCATTTGAAACATTGTGTTTAGCACATAAATGAACACTAGTTGCACCAAGTGAGGAGAATCATGTGTAGTTTACATGCATGCGATAAAGCTCGTGAGGTTAATTATTGTTGAGATTTGACTTAGTGAAATGATATTAGTCCAGAATGCTTTTAAGAGGACGAAAAAGCCATTATAAACTGCTCACTGAATTTGAACGAGATCGTATAATAGAGCTGAAAAAAGTGGATTTTCTTTCCATGGTAATGGAAAAAGACTTGGTAGGTATGCATCCGCTGTACATGATTGTTGGCAGCAGTAGTCTCGGGAAACCACTACCTCAAGAAAACTAACGTCCAACCAATCGTAGGTCACCACTGAGGGAAAATACGGGTTTTTTTCTAGTTTGGCTGCTAAGTATCGTAGTGCATCCGCAGTAAAAATGATAGCATTTGTTGGCCCTAAAGTGTCACTAACAAATCGATTGCCTGTGAAATAGTTCTAAGCGAGACGCTCTGCAGTATTTATAACATTAGCTCTAAATCATTGACATCTTCGACATCAGTGATGTCACGCTAGAGGTCATAGAAAAGTGAAGTGGTAGAGTGTTGAGATCTCTGAACAAATCTGTTTCTATCTTAGTGCCAGTGATGGCCATATATTGATTAGAAAAAAGCCATGTCAGCTTAAGAAAACAACCTTTCAGTGGCCTGGACACTCTGGGCTTGCACCTAGAGTTATGGTCTAGCGAGAAAATTTTTTTTTGATAACAGGATCACTCTTGTCATTAATCCACACACGCTGAAGGTAAACTTGTACCTCAGTTTGGGGATTCAAACTCCATTTAAGAGCATCTTTCAAGCGGTGTTTTTGAATACGATAACGCCCACCTTCATACACTGTTGTAACCCAACATGATGTACGGAATATGTTACCTTGGCCTACCAGATCATCAGATCTTTCTCCAATCGAGCATGAAAGGGACATCATTCGATGCCAAAGTCAGCGTCATCCGTAAAAAGAATTAAATACCTTTATATTGACCGACCAATGGCAACAGGCAGGTAATTCTACCCCACAAATCAATATTCCGCACCCGTTCAACACATATGCACGCTTACATGCTTGCATTCAAAACTCTTGTAGTTTCACCGGTCACTTGGTTTTTGAAAGTCAATCTCAATGCGTGTATTTATGCATCATAATTGATGCAGCAGGTTTTAGTCCGTTAAGTTTGAGCTCGATTTATGCTCAATAAAATTCATTTTTGAATAAAAAAGATTCGCAGTAACAGAAGCAACGTATTAAAATAGAAACAGTTGTAAGATTTATTTGTTAAAAAGAAAACACTAAAAACAAAAATATTTCACAAAATAGTCGTATTTTGTTCTCTTGGGCAGCAAAATTATTCAAAGTGGGCCACATGCTGCCCCGGATTGGTCGCTCTTGCCCTATAGAGTGTCAACGTATTAACTTAGTCTGCTAGATCACCAGATCTTTCTACAATTGAGTACGAATGGGACATCATTGGACGGCAACGATAACTTCTTTCACAACTAGAAGTAAACAACCTTATATTGACTGACCAAGATCTACCGAGGCATACAGTTCCCACCCACAAGCTGATATTCGATACTTGTACCTCGTTTGCAAGCTTGCATTTAAAATTCTGGCTGTTGTACCGGTTTTTAATGTACCATCATTTCACATTTGAAATAGCTCTTCTCACTTTTACATTACCCAGAGTAATCTTGAAACTTAAATCAATTAAATATATTACCTAGACAAATATATTGTTAGAGTTTTGTAAGTCCACAATAATTTTTCCTTGGTGTTGGGATTTCTTTTTCTCATCAGTGCAGGATGTATCCGAGAGTAACTAAGCACGGCTATGAACTCAAAGCAAACTTTTTTGACTTGAATAGTATTCGGTTTTCCGAAATAAAATTTGTGCTGAAAAACCCACACGAAAATTTTGTCCAAAATTCAACAATGCACTGGGTGAGTGATAAATTAACGTCTCATTATAAAGCTGCAAGAGGGCTATTGGCGACAGGCCTCATAATTTTGAAACCTGGTCAAATATCGACACTTGATTTGGGACACTTTCCTAACTTTCACATCACACCACCACAACGAGAGGGGATTTGAGCCTCGGTAGATTTGTCGTGCAGCGACCCTTCTACACCTCAGGTCTTCAGCAGCACTAGACTCGAACGCATGACACGCTAGACACGAGTAAGTGACTTTGGCCACTAGGCTATCCCGGCAATACGGATATGAAAGAAAGGTAGATAATGTTGCAACCAGGCTTAAATCTGTGGTAATAATAAAGGTTGCGATATCAGTACAAGATATATTTGTTGCACGCTTAACTTATAACTGGAGATCATCAAGATAATTGGCCCCTGGCGGCCACCAAGTCCGCCAGGAACTTAATCTGCCTCTGCTTGACAGTGGATTTCAACCACGGATTTAAATTTTAGCTGCACCTACTGTGGATACCGTACAGTGTGGACCGTAAATTTTAGCTGACGTACGTATTTTTGATCATTCACCCCGAACTTCTTGGACGAAAGAATTTTCGTTACCCTAACAGAGAGAGAAGCAGGAGTTTAATAAGAGAAAGAGTATCTTCCCTTCCCCCTCCCCCAACATGAAAGGTTGTTAAATCCATCAAACGAACTGTCCTGATTTGTTCCTGTCTGTTTATCGAACACCGCTTGGCCAACTAAAAGTTTTCAAGTTATAAAGGAATCGCATTTTATATCCCCCCAGCATGACCAATTTACTGGCGTAGCTAGTCCTGAAAAGGCCCTGTATCAAACTTCCTTGGGAGCTCTTTATCGATGCTTCTTAACATTTTAAGATTTTACTTAACATTTTGCAGCCTTTGAGGCTTGGGGGTTGGGGGCACCGTGTCATTGATACGGCTGATAAAGTTGACAGCTATGCTCCTGCAACAATCTGATCAAAATTCCGACATCTTGATTTATGTGGAATAAAGTAAGTACAAATACTTAAAACTATTATTTATTTATATATTAAAAATTTTTTTTTTCAAATACTTGTTTTTATTATGAGTTATTTCATTGAATAAGCAATTTGAATGAGGGAATGAATCCCAAAACTGTTTGTGGGAGAATATTTTAACAATTTTCGGCAGCAAATAAATTTTCATGTATTTATATTAATATTCATCTGTTAGTAGCAATATTAGAAAATTAATTGGTTCAACTTTAACTGATTAATTTTCAAACGCATACGAGTTTTTTAAATGTGAATTTTTTTTCCTGATTTTTAACTTACAAAATTTTAAAATTGTAACATTTTTCCTATGTTGTTAACACTTTTTGCTTTTAGTTCAAAAAGTGTTAAATTTCATTAAAAGAAATTACAAATTTCATTTAAAGAAAGACTTTTCTTATGCGTACATCATAAATTTGAAAATGAAAAATAGAGGCTGCAGCAGCATCTGCAAAATAAAGACAGTGTGGCATATTTATTTATTATTATTTAAGTAAATTCCTTTGTATTGGAATTTATAATAATTTCTTTTTCAGAATAATTGTTTATTTCTTCGAAATACTTATTTCTGCTGACTTCGTTACCAAAATTTGAATTAATGTATTTGAAAATTACTTATCAAAGCATCTGTGGGATTTCATTGGAGAACAAAAGTAGATTTTAATATTCCTGTCTGCCTCACAAAATTATACCAATTTTGTAGGGAGTATGGATGAGCATATATTTGAAACACTATTTACTCTTTTCAGTCTTTTTCACAGTTTTATTAATAATTCTATGACACAGTTTTTTAATATTTAATACAAATACAAACCTTTAAAAAATCTGAAAATTAATCAATTGAAGCTGAATTGAAGATTGAAGAAAACGGTATTTTCTTTAATTTATATATAAATATTATTGATATTATTTAGAAATACCTTGTTTTTAATTTTATTTATTTATTTATTTNTTTTTTTTGTGAAGTTTTGATGTATTTCACGAAATTCGTGAACGTCAATTGCATTTTCGGGATTTCCCATAAATTGCCGGAAAAAAACCCCCTAGGAAATCAGAAATCCTAATATTTACGTTTATTATAAACTGGATCAAAAAGGCTGTCATCAATAAATGTGTTATGCATGTTGGCAATTCTTTTTATCTTTTTTTAAATTTAATATTTTGTTTGCTATTAAAATCCTTTTTTTTTTTTTTTTGTTACAAAATCTGTAATTAGTCTCTGTTTTTTACTCTTTAGTTGCATATATAATTCTTGATACCTGCTACACAAAACTTAAGATTGTTTAAGTTAAGAGACATGAAAAACTTGTGAAATTTTAACGCATGCTCTATGTCAGAGGATTATGAGTAAAAACATATTACTCCGTACTTGTAGCAAATTCCCAGCCCTCGCGAATTAAACCTGCAGTTAATAGCTTAAGTTCACTTTCGACTTCGTTATTTTATCTACTTCTTTATTGTCATAAACTGTCATTTATTCGATCAAATTTTCCTTATCTAAAAGGCTTTCTAGCATCAATTCTTCGATGCAAGCATGCTATGAAGTAGACCAAGTCATTTGCAAATGTGTGGGCATAATCCGATCATTAAATTTTCTGATTGCATCTTCAAAATTAGAATTTAAAAAAATTGGGGTGCTGGGGGGGAATTTATGCTAGAACAAAAAAATCGTGTAGAAAAGTTTATTGATTATTGTGTTATTGAATTAGTTATTGGTTATTGTGTATTGTGTAAAAGTTTATTGTGTTATTTCAAAATTCTTGGGCTTACGAGGCCCAAGTGTTAAAAAATAATAATAAAAAAAAATTAAAGAAGAATTTAATAGATTCATACAGCAATGTCTATGCATTAGAGGAGTTGATTATTTCTTTAAAAAAATATTCACTACAGCGTGGGCATATGTTCGTGATATTACGAAACAAAAAATTGGTTATGAAGGCGTTCACGCAATATAAAGCAAGCTCTTTCTCTTAAAATATCGGTTAAAATATGGGATGAAACTCAATTTCACAAAATTAAAGTAATTGAACAAAATGAAATGTAAAATAATAAAATAACATTTTAAAAGATATTGATAGTCATTAGTGTAACATAATAATAAAAAAAAAAGGTGAGAAAACTTCCGATACGCATTCAACAAGAAGAATATACTCTAAAATATTTAAATATGCACATCACAGAGAGTATATTTTTAGTATTACTTCTATATTACGTACGTCATGTCTTAATATATTTAACAATCAACATTTTTCCAAACAAAAAGATTTTGTTTTTAAAATTCATGTGATTTTTTTTTCTCTTACTGAAACTCAATACTCATTTTACATAAAGGAGAATTTTTACGTATTAAGCATAATTTATTTTTAAAAATATTTCTATTTCAAATTACTATTTAAATGGAATCGGTTTAATGCGAAATAAAAACCGCTGTGGCTAAAAAATGAACTCGGAAAATCGATATAACCTTCGAATTCCATACGTTGAATACCTCTTTAAACAAAACTGCGGTTCAAAAACTGAAATTACGTAGAGAGCAGGAAATAAAGTGTATTCGATGTTTTTCAAATGCTTGAGTTCCTGGCACATTTATATCGATGATACTGAATATATTTCAGAAAATATGAGTATATATGAGCGAAAAACCCATTTCAATTTCAAATTCTGTATTACTTTCCAATACTTTCTATTAAAATTCAGAAGTTATAACAATATCTTTTTACAGAATAGGGACTTGAACTTTAAAATTAATGCGCATATAATTTCCTTTTTTATGTACTTTTATTTGCCAAAATATAGGTTCGTCCTTACTTTGTATTTCCTTAAATCTAATACATATTTATTCGGAAAAATACGAATCCATATTCAAGAAGTGTGCTCAACTATTTTAACGCAATTCTATAAATTTATTTAAATTGTTTTTTATATAAAATTCTGTGTTAAATTTATTTAAGGATTATTGTTTGGAATTCCTTCTGAAATTGTGGAGGCATTACATAGGGGGTGTGATAACCCTAC